>CAUYPK010125997.1:0-18291 GCA_963574355.1 Loris lydekkerianus
AAAATTAAAAGCAGAAAAAAATGAACAGCATCAATGTATAGAGTACAAAATTCTCCATCGATCAGTATATACCACGACACAGTAGAATAAATATTTATTGAGATATGGAGCTACAAAAACACATGACATTAAAACGGACAAAACAAGTCCCTCAAGGAGTTTCCTCAGGCTTCAGCCATGCGTTGACCAGCCACCTTCCAGTATGTGGCTGAAGTAGGGCCTGTTGACCATCTTAAAGTTACCTTTACTTCCCAAGAGTCAGTGAAGCTCTATTCAGTCAGCTGTGATGATTCCAGGTGAGGATTCATTCCACCTTCATTGCCATGCTTGTCATCAGGGTGATGGTGTAAAGTCTTTTCTATCTTTGTTTGAGGGGGACTGGGTTCTGATCCTGGACATAGACTTGGTTTCCTTGATTCTACAGAGAGAAAGGATGTACAGACACAAAAGACTAAACAGAACACTGTTAATTACCCAAGTGGAAATTTTCCTTGATACTCTTTCTAGGGTTTTTGTCTATTTGGTCTCTCATAGTTCTTTTAGAAGTCCCTGTTAAATTGCAGAGGATTGATGGAGGCCTCTTTGAACAACACTGGTAGCAAGGCCTGTATTCAATTAAGCTTTGCTTCATGGCTGAGTTTACCAATCCCTGTTCTTATGACCCTGTTCATGCACTTACCCTGTCCAAGTTTTGAGGCCCCCTATAAGGTACATATAGTTTCCAGATGATACTCAAAGTTTTAGGTATTATTTGCACTATTTCTGTTATGAAGGCTAGTTCACTGTCAAATTTAAACCAGAGTGGCAACCTAAACCATGGGATGTTTTCTCTGGGCAAAATTTTTACTACTTTAGGAGTTCTTTTTATTCTGCTGAGGAAGGCTTTTACCTATTCTAAGTATGTGCAGACCATCACCAGCAAGTACTTGTTCCCTTTACATCTGGGCATTTCAGTACAGTCTACCTGGAGGTCTTTGAATGGCATTGTTTCATATGATTAGATTCCTGGGGATATCGTTGGTCCTTGGCACATGTTGAACTGGCTTCCAGTGACACACTGTTGACTGACAGTTTTGAAAGGAATTGCCAGGTGGGAAATGTAGTGCTACCTGCCCAGCAACTTCACCAAAGACTCCTGTTCCAGATGAGTGCTCTTGTGTATGGCTGTCATCAAGGTGGCTCCTAGAAGCTGGGGAACTGCTACTTGTCCATCTGGCATCTTTATTCATCCTCCCTCCATTTTCTTGCTCCTCTCCACTACCAACTATTTCTTCTCTTCCTGAGAGTAGACAGGTGAGAGTTCTGGAACCTACAGGATGAGGGGAACCACTTGCAACACCTGGTTCAGCTTGGATGCAGCCCTTTTTGCCTCAATACTGACCCTAGAATTCCCTCTAGTGATGGTGGAAGCATCTAGTTGATGTCCACAATACATCACTGTCTACTTTTTTGGGTTTCTATACTGCCTTTAGCAATTGAAGCATCTCCTGCTGATACTTAATGTCCTGTTATCCAGAATTTAATAGTCCTTTCTCCTTGTACAATGCCCTGTGTACTTGGAGAGTCAGAAAAGTATACTTGGAGTCTGTGTAGGTATTTACACTTTTCACCTGACTTAGTTCTAAGGCTTGAGTCAAGGCAATTAACTCAGCCTTCTGAGCTGATGCTCCTTGGGGGAGGGGCTTAGCCTCTACAGTCTCCGGTAAGGTGACCACTGCATATCCAGCCCACCACTCACCCTGTGCTGTCATGTAACTGCTTCCGTCTACATACAAGTTTCAGTCTGTGTTTGTCCAAGGCTGGTCACAAGAGTCAGGTTTGCTAGAATACACATTATCTATAACTTCCATATAATCATGATCAGTCTCTATTCCACTGACTGGAAGGACTGTGGCTGGGTTCACTGTGTTACATACTTCTACTGTTATGCATGGATTGCCACATATTAAGTTTTGGTACTTAGTTAATCTTGCATTAGAGAGCCAGAAATGTCCCTTTGTAATCATTAAAGTGACCACAGAGTGGGATATTTTCACTCTGAGATCCTGCCCTAGAGTCAGCTTATCAGCTTCTTGCACAAGGAGAGTAGTAGTGGCTAGAGCCTGTAAGCCTGGTGGCCATCCTTTTGCCACTCCATCCAACTGCTTAGAGAGGTATGCTCCAGGTCTTGGCCAGGACCCAACCACCTGGGTTAACACACTCACAGCCATCTTTCCTCTCTTTAAGACATGCAGAGTGAAGGGCTTGGCCAAGTCTGGTGGCCCCAATGCAGGTGAAGTCATTAGCCGCATCTTTAGCTGGGAGAAGGCACATCCCTGTTCTCTTCCCCATTATAAGGGCTCTCCTACCTCTCCTTTTGTTGCCTCATACAAGGGCTTAGCCAAGATGGCAAAGTTGGGAATCCAAAGGTGGCAGAAACTGACCACACCTAAAAATTCCTGGACTTGCTTTCAGCTCATGGGGGTGGAGAGGCAATTAATGACCTGCCTCCATGCCATAACTGGATTCCTCTCTCCCTACTAGATAGTAAATCCTAAATAATGTACTTGACACTGGCACATCTGGGCCATTTGTTTGACACTTTATAGCCACATACCTCTAGATGTTGTAAAAGACAGTCCATGCCTCGGGTGCAGCCCTCCTGGGTAGAGTGCCCTAAGAGATGGTCATCAACATACTGGAACAGTACACACCCTAATTGCTTAGCCAGAAATATCTGGGGGTCACAGGCTAGTGCTTGTTAAAAAATCATGGGTGAGTTTTTAAACTCTTGTGGCAACCTGGTCCATGTGTACTGAATTGCACTTCCTGTGTCTGGTCTCTCCCACTGGAAATCAAACAGAATCTGGCTTTCCAGAGCCACTCTTATACTGAAAAAGGCATCTTTTAAGTCCAGGCAAGTGAACCACTTGACTTCTGCTGGCCGAAGACTCAGTTGAGTATGTGGATTACGCACAGTAGGTTAATTTTTTCATTTCATTTAGGTTCTAATTTTTCCTGAGGTATCTAAATAGATATGGTGGATAACATTTAATACGGCAAAAATTTTTTCTAGTGTAGCCAACAGGCAACCTTTGTTGAGTCTTAAGGCTTCAGAGCAAATATAACTACTGTATATAATTCTATACACTTTGGCCAGTCTCTTAGTCCCATTTAACAGACCAGTTTAGTAAAACAATTATGTCTCATTTTATGAGTTGACAGTACTGACAAGGCTGGGATTTAATACAGGAGGGCCACAGGCTCTTTTCTCCTTTTAAACCATTTCTTTCTCTCTGATTTCTCTTTCCACCAAAGACAAATTACAGCAGAACCAACTCAGTTGCCAAAATAAACTGTACCTTCAGTATACTGGGTCTGATTATTTGCATAAAGTGCAGTAATAATAATTATTAGTCATCTAAGCTCTTGTTTTCCTTTAAAATTGGCTTTGCTGGAACCTTTTATAAGGAACCTCAGGTTAAGACTTGAAAGCCATCTACAAGCCCAGGTTTTACTGTGCCATTAAATACGTGTATGCATTGAGTAAATTCCACTTTTCCTGAGGTTCTCAAACCTATTTCAATACCCAGATTTGTTAGAAAGTGACCTTCATTACTTACCACAGATCAGGAAACGTTATTGATGAGTGTCTAGACAGTTTTTCAAAAGACCTTTTTTTTTGCAGTTATTGGCTGGGGCTGGGTTTGAGGCCCACCACCTCCGGCATATGGGTCCAGTACCCTACTCCTTTGAGCCACAGGTGCCACCTCAAAAGAGCTTTTTTTATGGCTTTATAAAGACAACCTTGTTTCCTTAACACAGTCCGGACACTTCTGCAAATGCTATTCCAGTCAAAGCCTTGGTAAAATAACCAGTGCCTTCGTCATGTTATATAGAATAAAACAGATCCTTACTGAACTTATACAAATAACTGTAATGTTAGAAATTAAGAGTACTTACAAATGGCTTTCAAATTCCAGAGAAATCTTAGTATATGTGCTGCCGAAGTGAGCACAAGGGTATGTGTGAAACTTACTAAATGCAGAATATAAATGTTTTAACACAATAAGAAAATAACAGGAAGGCTATGTTAACCAGTGTGATGAAAATATGTCAAATGGTATATAAAACAAGTGTATGGTGCCCCATGGTTGCATTAATGTACAGAGCTATAATTTAATAATAAAAAAAAAAATCCTGAGAAATCAAGGAGAGAGAAAAAAATACATGTTTCAAATTCTGTTCATAAGTACACACATTGCTTGAAAATCTACAAATAACTCAAAAGACAGAAAATGGTTTTCTTGACTTCAGAAAAGCAGAACACAGAAAGAATCAACAATATTTCAAACAAAAAGCCATAAGAAACTAGCCCAGTTCCATGTAACTTACTTTTGTTCTATTTACTTTAAGGTCAGCAAGACTTATAGACATGTTACCTTTTTAATCAAAGTTCTAAAAGTCTGCATTTGATCCAAATTTTCAAAGACATCAGGAATTTGACTTTGAGAGAATTTTCAGCCTCTTTTACTATTTCTTTCTTTCTTTTTTTTTTTTAAGAACAAAATTTGGATTCACTTAGTTACAAAAAAAAAAGTTTTTCTTTTTTTTTAAATGAATTAAAATTATTACCAATAATATATATTAGGACTGACCAATATTTTATAATATTGGAATATACACATAATCATAACTTACACTAAATTAATTACCATTTTATATTTGACAATGTTTTCTATACACTTTTAATGAATCAAATAAGTCTAATTTGTTTTTCTCAGGTTTTCAGTGGTTTCATTATTCCAAAAAGACCAAATTTATAGTTGTTTTGTTGTTGTTGTTCTTTAGTTGGCCCATCCATGTTCAATCCCACCAGCCTCGGTGCATGTGGCCAGTGCCACAATTACTGTGCTACAGGCACTGGGCCCAAAATTTAGAGCTTTGATTTTGGAAGTTTTGTTTAATATCAAAGGCTTAAAACATTTGTTCAAACAAGATTATGAGTCAAAAGATTTTAGAGGAAATACATAGTCAACTGGATCACATGTAATGTCCTTGACAATTCCCTTTTATGAGCTTCATTTAACCTTCACAGAAAATCTACAAACATTCTAAACTTTCTTTAACTTTTGCCCTGCCTTTCACTTCTTATACAACTCTTCTGTTTCAGGACAAAATTTGTCACACAAAATTCTTTCATTACACAATGCCATTTTCCTTTCTGTCTAATTTCCCTTATTCTCAAAGACCTACTTCCCACAAAACAGGATCACAGTTCACTATGAAGTTAACCATTCACTTGACCAAACTGATAATTAGAAGTTTTAAAAGGCAAAAATCTTATTATTTGACAAAGACTTGGTTTCCCCAACAATTTAAACAGCCAACTTATTACATTTTAAAAATGAAAGACATTTTGTTGCCTAGGCTGATCAGGGGCCCCCATGTGGGTTTCCAGAGGATTGGTGGCAACTACCAGGTGCATCCAAGCTTTCCCTCCTCAGGTCATCTTAGTCAGGGAAATCTAGTCACCTCAACTAGTTTTCCTGTGACTGTTTTCCAAACCTGTCAACATAGAAAGGTGTCAAAATCACCTGTGTGAGGGTAGAGAGACAGCACACACCGAAAGCTGGTTATTCAAGTTCATAAAGGGTCCTGAGGTGACCTTTGGAGAACTTTACTCCTTATTCATCACTTTTCTCGGTGGAAAAAACATCTTTGAAATGTTCGAGAAGACAGCTCGGTGGAGAATCTGGTTTGGAAGAGGAAGAACCAATGCTGAAAAGAGCAAAAGTACAAACTATAATATATTATCTAAACAACCAACGTGGAACATAAATAAACAATAAAAATATCTAAATTGCACATCTAAGGCTGGGGTCCCCACCAGCATCCTGTTGTTTCTAGTGACAGGTTGGCACACAGCTCTGGGAGCTCCTGACAGGCTGATAGCTCAGCAACCTGGGGTTCCTGTTTCTG
This sequence comes from Loris lydekkerianus, assembly GCA_963574355.1. Classification (NCBI taxonomy): domain Eukaryota; kingdom Metazoa; phylum Chordata; class Mammalia; order Primates; family Lorisidae; genus Loris; species Loris lydekkerianus. Next base: position 5,962 of record CAUYPK010125997.1, read on the forward strand.
ACAGGCCTATAGCCCAGGAGTTCAAGGTTCCTATCTTACAGGTTTATAGGACCAATCTCAGGCATCACTCTTGAGATGAGAAACCAAAGTCCCTTGTCACCTGCCCTCTGAGCCCCAACTTCTCTGAGGCCCAAGGCTAAAGTGCTGATGTCTCAAAGTGGCAGTAACATTTTACTGTCTCTGGTAGGGCTGAGGCTCCCCACTGGTTTTCTGTCAGTGTTTTTTGTGGTGAGTCACTCTACTGACACACACCTCTACGAGCCTCTGAGAGACCTATAGCCCGGCAACCCAGGGTTTTTACCCTTAGCTCCTGGCCCTTTGCCCTCCCCTAGGAGGTCCCTAAGGGCCCTACACAAATCACAACAAATAAATTTGACAGTTATGTATTTCCACAACAATCCACAACAAATAAGCACAACAAAAATGCCATCAATAGTTACACTAAACATCTGCAGACACTAGCCAAAAATAGATATTTAAATGGCTTAAGTCTGGAGGCAGACTCACAGGTGAATTTAGGGGTGATCATCAGCCGGTCTCCTGAGGAACCAGGTCTGAAGGTAACAGAAAGGGAGTGAACAGTAAAGTGAAGTCAAACTTCCTTTTTTTAACATTTCTATATCATATACAGGTGGTATGAAAACCACCTTAACATCTCTTTCACTAACAATAGGGACCAGTGTCCCAGATACAGGAGGAAATTCCAACTTAGTGCTAGGATTTTTAGAGGAGTGAATGGATAGAGGAGAAACGGGAGATCCTGGAGGAGGAGCCCCTTCCTCTAACTTACTAAGTCCTATTGAATTAGTGTACAGTGGTCATCATAATGGGGCCATGGCTGGACTGGTCTTACTGCCTCCTTTCTTGGATAATGCACCATAAAGATGAAAGGTTTAAGGGTAGTCAGGGGAAGGGGTCCATAAAAAGGAGAGGAGGAATGTCTAGAAACTGAAAGCCTTTTGTAGCAGAGAAAAGAGAGCAGAGTGGAGTCTGACTAATATCTCCCAGCTCCCAGTTTCAAGAGGCTTTTATTAGTGTAGTTGGAATGTGGGAGGGAATTCTGAGAAGTGAGGGATGTCCCATTTTTTTCTGTAGAATGAATGATACTGTGTCAGGGACTGAGCTTAGAATTACTCCCTTATGGAAAAGTGTTAATCTTATCACCAGGGCCTTATCTCTAGTGTCAGCCAGGACCAAGATAGAAGATTGATTATGCTGATGTTTTCCAGGATCATTGGCCTTAAAGCATTCCAGGAGTGTGGGAGGGGGTTGCTGTGATCATGCAGTTTGGTTTCTAGCCTGCTTTCTCTCACTAGATATCTCCCCAACTGGCTGTACTCTTGTAATGGTCATGACTATTACTTCCCCTAAGTTATAATCACTCACATGGCCTCTAACTGACAATTCTCAATCCGTTTCACTTACCAGGAAAGGAAAGTGACTAGAGGTTAACTGGAAAATGCTAATGTAGCAGATGAATTTGGAGACCATGAATGCCTAAGCAGGGCCAGGCAACAAGGGTCTAGTAGGTGATTCCAGCATTGGGCTGGCCAGGAAAACAGCAGCAGTGGTCCTTGATTTGGGATTCTCCAGGAAGTATGGAGTAAGGGCAAGGGACAAAGAAAGCTAATGATATTGCCTAGTGAAATGTTAAAGCCGTGGGATAGGAGGTGCAAGCTGAGGAAGAAAGGCAGGATAAGATGAATGGACTGGGAGTGGGTCCTAAGCCTGAGGCTTCTCTGAAATCCAGAAGTGGGAAGGTAGGAGGGACTGAGGGAGAGAAGAGAGAGACTAGAAACATGATAGGGGTGTAGAGGGGCAAAGAGGGAACATGAGGCATAAGATTTCAGAGGTAAAGCCTTTTTGGATGTGGATAGACCTGGGTATTAGGGATTGAGATGGAGGAAAGATGAAGATGCAGCAGCCTTTGATCAGAACCTGGAGAGTATCAATTTCTTGATACTTAAGAGACAGAGCTCAGTCAGTAAAGATTATTCAGTCCTTAAAAGTATTTCAGTCTCAGTCTCTCTGGGTGACATATGGGGCTGTATTTCTCCCCAGTCATAGTTGACTTGTCCTATAGTGCTGAGCTCCTTTTTGTCAAACTTCACACCACAGCTTATTGGCATGAGGATCTGCATTGCATAGCATTACAAAGGCTAGAGGTTTCCTTTGGTCATTTTGGGGACAGACCCATTTAGGAATTGCCCAGAGAAGAGAGATCCTGGGATGCCCCAGGAAGACATATGGCTGTTTAGATGAATCAGTAACTTGGAATAGGCTGAAACTCAGGAGAATTTGGTTCAAGTCCTGCCTCTGTGATAGACTGATTTGTAATCTTGTACTAGTCCCTTCCCTTATCTGGGTTCAATAGTCCTATTAGTATGTTGGAGTGGAGGCAAAACTTACCCTTCACCCTCAGAAGGTTTGCCAAAGAATCAACTCACAATAAAGAAGATTACCAAGAGTAAATCTAAATGTTTTTGTTGCCACGAGCACATAGTAATTACACAATATCCAAGAGACTCAAATACTTTTTTCATTTTCATTTCAGAGGGAGGGAGAAGAAGGGTAATATAGGTAATTCTGTTGAGGGGCAATAAATGATTACTGAGGAGGATGAATAGATACTTGAGAAAATGAATGGGTGGAAGGAAACAGATTTACTCGTGAATGATTCTCTTTGGAAATTGAATTAACATGAGAGACAGGCCCTATTTTAAAAATGGGTTGGACCAAGTCTAGTTGCATTCTTGATCTTCTTTTCTACAAGAGATATTGAGAAAAGAGGGAAGGGGAGGGAAGGAAAGACAAAGTTCTTCTTGATGGGTCTCCCTGTTCTTTACTGAGATAGTACAAAAGACCCTTCCAATGCCTGTTGATCTCTGAGGGCCTTTAATTTAAAATACCCTATCCTAAGGAGTCGTATTTCTGGGTTCAATTCCTGCACTCTCTCAAGTAGAAGAATAAGGTGGATGAAATGACTAAGTATCTTCCCAACTCAAAATTCTTAGGCTTGAATCTAACAGGGTCAGCTGTATAAGAAATGGGTTCTAATGTTTGGAAAGTTATTAAAAATATTTGAACAGGATCACTCAGTGATTATTGAATGTGTTTTTGAAGTATTAAGGTTTGTTGAAGTTTGTTTCCCTTGTTGGGTGGGAACAGCTGCAGAGTTTCTTCATATGGAAGCTGATCACACTGGTTAAATAACATAGTAGAAGCCTCTAAGAGCCCTAGGCTGGTTGAACACCCATTCTACTCTCAGCTATGCAAGAAAAATTGACACTAATTTTTCTCCTTTCCTTCCTCCTCCAACTCTGAACTTCAGCAAAATAATGTGTCTAAATCTGCATTTAAAAGATGGATTAAATAGATCCACCACAAAACTATTAATCTCCCAGTAATCACTCTTTGTCTGGTATTCCATCGTAGACTTAGGTCCTCCCACCCCACTCAATATCACCCCATGGAGTGGCTAATTATGATCCATTCTGAAGAATGCTTCTGGGTAAATTAAATAGGGAGCTTAAAGTGTTTCTATAGTTGGTGTGTAGAGGAAAAAACTCTCAAAGGCAGGATCCAGAAGAAAAATGGATGTCTACTGCTTTCCATCCTAGTACCAATTATTGCCAAACCATAAAATCATAGAGGGGAAAGATTTACAGCCATAGGGAAATTTCAGCTAGAATTGTACTACTGTTTGTTTGTGGTAGTGTTTGGTATAATGTGGTTGGGAAGCAGGGCAGGGGAATGAAAAAGGAACAGGTATTTGATTGCTCCTCCCTTTATAATGCAGAGTCAGGGCTTCCCTAGCTAGTATAGAAAGCCTAGTGTGAAAGTTATATTCAGAGAGTTTGCTACTAGAGCACAGAGCACCAAAACAGCACATCAGGGGCACCAGGGAGAGTAAAATGAATTATCAGCACTGGCTTAATCACTCCAAATCCTAAGGCCAAAGGAGGACCAGAGGTAAGATCAAGATCAAGTTTGAAGATCCAATAATGTTCATTGAAAACTGATAAAATTATAACAAACGTAGGTCAGGAAAATGGATAAGGATGCCTTAACAGCTTGTCATAAACAGTCTTAAAATAACTGATGAGGCATGAGGTGCCTAATGTGTACTTCTCCCAGGTTGACTTAAATGGCCAGAGCAAAAATGGAGTGCCTCATCTCCAACATGTACATACTCTTCCTGGTAGAGAATGGCCCTAGAATTTATTTGATTTGTTGGTAAATCTAATGTGTTCTTGGGTGTTTTTCAGAGGGAAGGTGGCCTTTTCCACACTTTCATTTGGCTCCTAAACACTTTATTACACTAAATGTTGGAGTTTGCTCGAGTGCTAGTAAAGTCCAGAGTTTATCCATTCTGCTCTTCACTTTTCTCAGCTGGGGCTGAACACAAGTTGTCTAGGAAGACCAGATAGTGCATTGGCAGTGACTGGTAAGTGAATCTTCATAGACAATGGCAGCTGGAAACAGAATGATGTGGGATTTATTTCCCTAGTATTTGTTTTCCAGATTTTTGTAGTCGTGGAACTGATTAAGATGACCTCTCTATGGAGATTGTCTTCTCTAGATCTCAGGGAATGAATGTCAGTTTATAAGTATTTTTCTGAAAACTCCAATGGGGTCTGTAGGAATTTGTTGAAGTATGCTGCTCAGGCAGAGGGTGAAAGGCAGTGTGCTGTAGGAGCAGTAGCAAAAGTAAATGCTGTCATGAGAGTAGAATGGAGAACAGCAGCAAATTAGATTTAGCATTGGTTAGGCCAGGTGCTGTGGCTCACGCACACAATGTTTCAATGACTTTAAAAATGGCAGAGTTGCAGAGCAGTTATCTCCCCTGGCCTCCATTTTATAGTGATTGAGGTTTGGGAAATATTGGAGCTTAATAAAGCCTGATTAAAACATGCCTGAGGACTGATATCATTACGATGCCCCCAGCTCATATGTAATTCAAAACTTTAATAGAAGTACAAAGAAATCCAAAACAATAGAGAGATTGATCCGAGCAAGATGGCAGCCGAGTAACAGCTTCCTTGCAACTGGGCAAAGTGAGTCTGGGGAGACAAGAATCCAGGCATCTCTGGCTGGTGGGATCTGCCTATAATCATCCCTTTAAGGACACAGGGAGTCGGCAATAGACTTCTGGATCCCAAGAGGAGGACAAAAGCAGTGGAAAACTGGCAAGTGGTTGCATGTATTCCTGGGGCCTAATCCCACCAGCAGCTGTAAGTACAGCAGCAGTGAGACTGCAAACTGGAAAGGCTTTACCTGTGAGCTGTTTTGGTGCTTTTGGAGTTGGAACTCAGTTGAACTGCCTTGGAAGAGCTTGGGCAGAAGTGTGGAGAACTTTGGGTGTTGTCTAGGGCCCCAGATTGAGCTGCTGAGCCAGACGGAGCTAATATTGCTCGGCTGTGGGCAACGCAGAGCCATTGTGAGAGAACTGCCCTGGCAAGCTCTGCCCTCAGGGTCGCAGAGCAAGGATCAGGCAGGAGCTGGTAATCTAGTGACTGAGCAGCCTAAAGACGGGAACTGAGCTGCCTTACTGCCTTAACCCTCAGGCGCAGAGTGAGGCTGATTTTGGCACACTGGGTAAGTGGATAGCCATTTCAGAAGTGATCCCAACAACAAGCAATTTCCTGAGAAAGCTTCTGCTTAGCCAAGTTTAGAAGTTTAAAGTGCCTTTTAAGAAGGCTGAAGAGAGATGTAGGGTCTCCACCCTGTGGGATTTGAGAAATCAGCAGAGGCCTCCAGTCATATCAGCATTGTGATTAACATCTTATATCTTATATCCCAGAAGATCACCTGTTGCCCAAACATTATTCAACAAGATATATATATACTGCTTTTTTTGTTTGTTTGTTTTGTTTTGTTTTGTTTTGGTGGGGTTTTTTTGTTTGTTTGTTTGGTTGGTTTTTTGTTGTTGTTGTTTTGTTTTTTAATTTCAATGTTTTCCCTATAGATTTTTCTTTTCTTTTTATTTCTCCATTTTCCAATTTAATTACAATTTCCCATTGTTGCCTTTTTCAATAATTAGAACTTCATTTTTGCTAGTGTTTCTACCTCTATTATTTGGTTTTTCCCCCAATTTAATTCCATAAAGTTTTCTGTTTGCTTGTTTTGGTTTGATTTATAGCATTTTTGTCTTTCCTCTCTACTTGGTGGAGGTGGGGTAGTGTGTCCAATCAGGCTAGCAAAGAGCTGCTGACCTTAAGGGAACCACCCCACCCAGGACCCCCAGAGGTTGGGGTTTTTCTTAAGGTTGTATCTACTGTACACCTAAATTGCTCTGTCTCCCTCTTTCTGTACCACTCTTCTCTTTGTCAATATTCCCTTTTACCCACCCCCTCTCCTTTCTCTTTTTTCTCTTCTTTCATTCTTTCTTTTTCATTTTTCTTTCTTTTAACCCTTCTTGTTCTTCCACCTTCGCATCCTTGTGGTCCTGTATCAAAAGGACTCATCGACAGGCATGGCAACTTAAAGAGCAAGAGGAAGTGGAAAAAAAATTAGGGCAAAGAAACAGATAAAAAAAATCATTCATCAGGAAGAATCAGCAGATAACTTCTGGCAACATGAAGAAGCAGTCCAGAACAACCCCTCAAAAATACAATGAGGTAGCTACCCAAGAGGATTCCATCTATAAATAAATGTTAGGAATGACAGAGAATTTAGAATACACATGATGAAAAAAATTAAGGAAATTATGGAAACAATAAAGAAAACTGCTGATAAAGTGAAAAATAACCAAAAGGAAATTAAAAAACAGAATCAAATAAGAGATGAACAATATAAAGAATATAGAAAAGATATAGCAGAGCTGAATGAACTGAAGCAGTCAATTAGGGAACTTAAAGATGCAATAGAAAGCATCAGCAACAGGTTAGACCAAGCAGAAGAAAGAATTTTGGAAGTAGAGGACAAAGTTCTTGAGATAACTCAGATAATTAAAGAGGCAAAAAATAATAGAGAGAAAGCAGAAAGTTCACTAACAGAATTATGGGACTTTAAGAAGCATTCAAACATACGAGTTATAGGAACCCCAGAAGGGGAAGGAGAATGCCCCAGGGGAATGGAAGCCATACTAGAAAATATTATAAATGAAAATTTTCAAAATATCACAAAAGATTCTGACACACTCCTTTCAGAGGGATATCGGACCCCAGGTAACCTCAACTCTAACCAAGCTTCTCCAAGACACATTGACATGAAGCTATCTAAAGTCAAGACAAAAGGAAAGATTCTTCAGGCTCCAGGAATAAGCATCATTGACCTACAGGGGAAAATCCATCAGAGTGACTGCAGACTTCTCGAATAAAACTTTCCAAGCAAGAAGACAATGATCATTTACCTTTAATCTACTTAAACAGAATGATTTCCAGGCCAGAATTCTATATCCTGCTAACCTAAGCTTTAAAATTGATGAAGAAATCAAATCATTTACTGATATACAAACATTGAGAAAATTCGCCACAACAAGACCATCTCTACAGGAAATACTGTAACCTGTTCTACACACTGACCCTCACAATGGATCAGCAGCAAAGTAAGAACTCAGAAATTAAAGGAGAGAAACTAACTTCCACACTAATGCAAAAACAATGGACTCTCACAAAATAAGATGAATAGAAAACTACCACACTTATCAATTATCTCAATAAATGTTAACAGGTTTAATTCTCCACTGAAGAGGCATAGATTGGCTGACTGGATTAAAAAACACAAACCATCCAATTGCTGTCTGCAGGAAACACACCTGGCTTCAAAAGACAAATTAAAACTTCGAGTCAAGGGTTGGAAGGCAATTTGTCAGGCAAAAGGAATTCAGAAGAAAAGAGGAGTTGCAATCTTATTTTCAGATACATGTGGATTTAAAGCAGCTAAATTAAAAAAAGACAAAGAGGTCACTTTATATTGGTCAAGGGAAAAATGCAATAAGAAGATGTTTCAATTCTAAATATTTATGCACCCAATTTAAATGCTCCCAGATTCATGAAACAGACCTTACTCAGTCTGAGCAATATGATATCCGATAATACCATAATAACAGGAAACTTTAACACTCCTCTTACAGAGCTGAACAGATCCTCTAAACAGAAATTAAACAAAGATATAAGAGATTTAAATGAGACCCTAAAACAACTGTGCTTGATAGACACATATAGAACACTCCATCTCAAAGAAAAAGAATATACATTCTTCTCATCACCCCATGAACATTCTCCAAAATTGATAATATCCTAAGCCACCAAACAAACCTTAACAGAATAAAAAAAAAAAAAAAAATGAAATTGTACCTCTTATCTTCTCAGACCATAAAGCACTAAAGGTGGAACTCAACTCTAACAAAAACGTTCAACCCCACACAAAGGCATGAAAATTAAACAACCTTCTTTTGAATGACAGATGGGTTCAGGAAAAAATAAAACAGAAAATAATTAACTTCCTTGAGCACAACAACAATAAAGACACAAGCTACCAAAATCTGTGGGATACTACAAAAGCAGTTTTGAGAGGAAAATTTATTGCTTTCGATGCCTACACTCCAAAAACAGAAAGAGAACACATCAACAAACTCACAAGCCATCTTACTGAATTGGAATAAGAAGAACAATTTAAGCCTAAACCCAGTAGAATAAAATAAATATCCAAAATTAAATTGGAGATCAATAAAATTGAAAACAAAGAATCATTCAGAAAATTAATGAAACAAGGAGTTGGTTTTTTGAAAAAATAAATACAAATAGATAAACCATTGGCCAGAATAACCAGAAATAGAAAAGTAAAATCTCTAGTAACCTCAATCAGAAATTATAAAGGGGAAATAACAACTGATCCCAGAGAGATACAAGAGATCATCTCTGAATACTACCAGAAACTCTATGCCCAGAAATTTGATAATGTGAAGGAAATGGATGAATATTTGGAATCACACCCTCTCCATCGACTTAGCCGGGAAGAAATACAGCTCCTGAACAGACCAATTTCAAGCCCTGAGATTAAAGAAACAATAAAAAAGCTTCCAACAAAAAATGCCCTGGGGTGGCGCCTGTGGCTCAGTGAGTAGGGCGCTGGCCCCATATGCCAAGGGTGGTGGGTTCAAACCCAGCCCTGGCCAAACTGCAACAAAAAAATAGCCAGGCGTTCTGGCGGGCACCTGTAGTTCCAGCTACTCAGGAGGCTGAGGCAAGAGAATTGTGTAAGCCCAAGAGTTAGAGGTTGCTGTGAGCTGTGTACCAAGGGCGGTACAGTGAGACTCTGTCTCTACAAAAATAAATAAATAAATAAATATAAATAAAAATAAAAATAAATGCCCTGGTCCAGATGGCTTCACACCAGAATTCTATCAAACCTTCAAGGAAGAGCTTATTCCGGTACTGCAGAAATTATTCCAAAAAATTGAGGAGGAAGGAATCTTCCCCAACATGTTCTATGAAGCAAACATCACCCTGATACCAAAACCAGGAAAGGACCCAGTCAACAAAGGAGAATTTCAGACGAATTTCACTAATGAATATAGATGCAAAAATTCTCAACAAAATCCCAGCCAATAGATTGCAGTTTATCATCAAAAAAGCCATACATCGTGATCAAGTAGGTTTAATCCCAGGAAAGCAAGTCTGGTTTAACATACGCAAGTCCATAAACATTATCCATCATATTAACAGAGGCAAAAATAAAGACTATATGATCCTCTCAATAGATGCAGAAAGAGCATTCTATAAAATCCAACATCCTTTTCTAACTAGAACACTGCAGAGCATAGGCGTAAGTGGCACATTTCTGAAACTGATTGAAGCTATCTATGACAAACCCACAGCTAATATTTTACTAAGTGGAGTAAAACTGAAACCTTTTCCTCTTATAACTGGAACAAGACAAGGTTGTCATCTGTCAACATTACTATTGAACATAGTTCTGGAAGTTCTAGCCAATACAATTGGGCAAGACAAGGAAATAAAGGGAATCCAAATGGGAGCAGAAGAGGTCAAACTCTCCCTCTTTGCTGATGACATGATCTTATACTTAGAGAATAACAAAGACTCAACCACAAGACTCCTGGAAGTCATCAAAAAATACACTAATGTCTCAGAATATAAAATCAGTGTCCACAAGTCAGTAGCCTTTGAATGCCAATAACAGTCAAGATAAGAAGCTAATTAAGGGGAGCATGATGGCAGACAGGACAGACGTGTAGCCCACCTCTCCCGAGCCATCAGGAGAGAAGAAGGGGTGTCTGGACTTTCCCTGACTGTGGATTATTGGCGTGAGATGCTGAGCTGGAGATGCTCAGTGAGGTGGCAAACTGCTATATCTGGGAGGTAATTTGGAACCACAGACTCTGCCGTGGAGATTCTTCCCTGCCTGGCTGATAGGCCAGCAGGCCCCCTCCCTTACGGAGGGCTTACGAAAGCTGCTAAAATCAAATTAACAGATATTTAATACTGATCTGAGAGGGCATCCGAAAGGAGAGCCGATCAAAACCACGGGGAACTGGGCAATCTGCTGGACAGTGGGAGGGAGCATGCCAGGGAAACAGACATTCTGAACTAAGGCTGGGCGCCCTCCCCCAGACCAGCAGGGATTGAGTGGAAGCACAACATTCCTGCTGGGGAAGGCTGGAGAGGGCTGGCGGTTCAGACTGTGTTGCTAATTTACTGGTCCCGATCAAAAAGGGAATTTTTGAATCATAATACTCAGAATTAGGTACCAGAGTCTTCCCACGGAGAAAGCCGGCTCCTGCCACAGCCGTGCCAGCCGGGAGACCCAGATCCCTCCAGGCGGCGAACAAAGCAAGTTGCGCGACCCAGCTCAGGCCGGGTGAACAAAGCAGCACCTCCCACACAGCCAATTATAGTCCCCAGCTTCCAGGAGAACCTGGCAGCAGAAGGAATGATCTGAGAAGCGTGGACTCCTGCACTGAGTGGGAAGGTTGCTCCTGCACTGAGTGGGAAGGTTGCTCACCAGTGCTGTCTGGAGCAAAATAGATGAGATTTCACATTGCTTGGGTCACAAACTTTTACAGAAACTCCAAAATGGCGAGTGGCCATGGAAGGCGGTTGCCATGGTAACAGTATAAACTGTGAATTAGGTATAGGCCTGGGAACCACTCGCAGCGCCACCTGGTGTCCGGAAAATATATAGCAGTTTGATTGTATTCCTACTAAAGCTGAAGCTGGCATCATACATACGGAGGTGTATTTCTACATACAAGAATGGCTTTTTTGTAGACGGTGCCTTTCTTTCTTTTTGTTTGTTTGTTTATTTTTTTGTTTGTTTTACTTTTTTGTTGTTTTTTGTTGTTTTTTTTGTTTTTTTTTTTGTTTGTTTGTTTTGTGTGTTTGTTTTTGTTCTTGTGCCCTGTTTTTCCTCACCATTTACTTGGAGTTTTTGTTAATTTTTTATTATTATTTTTTAAATAGATATATATTTTTTTATTTCTATTCTTTCTAATTTTAATCTCTCCTTTCTTCTCTTTTAACTTTTCTACAAACACCACTTTTTTACCTTTTTTAAAAAAATTATTGTACAACTATCACTATTCTTATTGCAGTTGTCTTTATGTTGCTGGTGTCGTGGTTGTTGTCTGTATGTCTATGTGACTCTGTCTATTTCTATATCTATGGGCTAATGTGTCTGGTAGCTTTTGTATCTGTCTATTTACTCATTTGCTAGCAATGAGCTCAGTGTTCCAACCTGCAACCCTGAGCTCAAAGCACTCCTTCCCACTCTCACTCTGAGGTCTGGAGGACTGCCCCCAAGGAGTCCAGATTCTGTGGTGACTGCTCGAGAGTAAACAGGACCTGGACTGCAGCTGGACAGCGCTGATTCTGCAGCACAGGAGTAAGGAGACGACGGTCGGCTAAGAAGGAATCAGGAAGGAGCAGTGGTGCCCCAAGGTGCAGAGCAGCAGCTGTCTTTAGCATTAGCAAGGCCCACTCCCAGATATCCCGTGGCCACTCCTCCTGTTTCCCTGAGAAATCAGATGAGATGGGCATCTTCTCAGACGGCAACCACCACAGATCAGACCTGGGGCTGAAACGCAGGCCCCATGAGTAAAGGGTTTTCCAGAGGCAGTACTGGCTTGGGTGGAGCATGGGGACTAGAAAACGCACTCCCAGAGCTGGGAAACTCCCAGAGCGAGGCTGATCCAAAAGACTGCTCTACTGAGCCTAAGACACACCTGGCCATCAGGGGATTATCAGCCTATAGACAAAGGAGGCCAACAGGCTACAGCTGACTTCTAACTGTGCTACAAATACAAGCCACTAGGAGTAAAGACAGGGCCTGAGGTTCAGGTTCTAGAAACTCAAGTCAGCCTCTCCT
>CAUYPK010126001.1:0-14157 GCA_963574355.1 Loris lydekkerianus
CAATAAATAAATTAATTTAAATATTTTTGTTTAAAAAAATAAATAAAAAAAAATTACTGCTTTTGCTATAGAGTTTTTTTTTTTTTTTTTTTTTTTTTTTTTTTTCTGGTTCCATATAAAACAAACTATTATTTTTTCCAAGTCATGAAAGTATGATGTTGGTATTTTAATAGGGGTGGCATTGAACCTGTAGATAGCTTTGGGAAGTATAGACATTTTAGCAATGTTGATTCTTCCTGGCCATGAGCATGGTTTGTTCTTCCCTGTTGTCCAAACTGACTGTATTGCTTTACATTCCCACTATCAGTGTACGAATGACTCACTTTCTCTGTGTCCTCGTCAGCATTTGAGTTTTTTTTTTTTTTTTTTTTTTTATTGTTTTGATGAATGTGTACTGATATCTCATTGTGGTTTGAATTTCCGTTACCGGGGTGACTAATAATGCTGAGCATCTCCTCGTGTGTGTGTTAGTTATCTGTGATTCTTTCTGGTTAAGTGGCTATGTGTTTTTGGTTCAGTTTCTATGGAATCCTTGAGAATGTCCTTTTATTTGTTTTTACTTTTGAGATTTGAGAATTCTTTATTTATTCTAGAAATTAGTTCTTTGTCATACATATGGTATGCAAATATTTTTTTCAAGCCTGTAATTAGTCATTTTATCCTCTTAACTGGGTCTTTCACAAAGCAAATATATCTAATTTTGATAAAGTCAAGTTTATCAATTTTTACTGTTATGGGTAATTATTTTGACATCAAGCCTAAGAATACTTTACCCAGCACAAGATCGCCCAAAATTTCTCATTATTTTTCCTAAAAGATGTACAGTGTTACATTTACATTTAAGGCAATGTGTGATTCATTTTGAGTGAATTTTTTTATAAGGTATGAAATTTAAGTAAAGGTTGATATTATAGTGTATGGGTGTTCCTGCTTCAGCATAATTTGTTGCAAAGTCTATGTTTCCTACAATTAATAAAGGTTACCTTTATCAAAAATCAATGGGGCACATTTGTGTGAGTGTGTCTCTGCATGAGTTATTCTGTTCCATTGATCTATGTGTCTAAAGTACCAACAGTATCACATCATTTTGATTACTGCAGTTTGTTAATAAGTTTTGAATTGGGTGGAGTAATTCCTCTCATGTGCTTTTTTTTTTTTTTCTTTCTTTTCTAAACTGATTTAGCCATCCTATTGCATTTGAATTCCCATGTGAATGTTAGAAGTCCTTATGTACAGAAGCCTTGGGTTTTGACAGTAATTGCATTAAATCTGTGCATCAATTTAAAAATCATGAACATCAAAGAAACGCAGTACTATTTATTTATTTATATCTTATTCCATTTTGTTCATCTGCATTTTGTAGCTTTTAGAACATGAATTCTATACATACTTTGTGAGGCTTGTACTTTTCACTTTTGTAAAGGATCATTTTAATTGCAGTTTCCATGTATTCATTGCCAGAATATAAAAATAAAACTGATTTTTGTACATCTATCTTGTATCGTATACACTTGCTGAATTCTAGAATTTTTTTTAGACTGCTTGAAATTTTTACTTAGACAATTATAACATCTGAAAATAGGACAGTTTTATTTATTCCTTTCCAATTTGTATGCCTTTATTTCCTTTTCTTACCTTATTGCTTTGACTAGAGCTCCCAGCACTAAGTTAACAGTGATGAGAGCAGACTCACTCTTGCCTTGTTCCAATCTGGAAGAGAAAGCAGTCTGACTTTTACCATTAACCACTATGTTGGCTAGAGGTATTTTGATGAGACTCTTCAGCAAGTTCAGGAAGTTCACCTCAATTTTTATATTTCTGAGAGTGCTTATTTTTTCCAAGGATTTTCTTTTATTTGAATTATCTGGTACCATCATGTAACTGATCGTTCTTAAAAGGTAGATTATGTTGATTTGATAATATTATTGATTATTTAATAATAAATATTTAGTATTTAATAATTAAATAATAATTTAACATTTAAGTAAATATTTTAATACTATCCTTTTCTCCTTATACTCAATAATATTTTGTCCTGAGATATAATTGTATATATTCCTGAGTTTTTAGGGTAATTATTATCTTAGGGGTTTCTTTAATCTTTATTCATGAGGGACGTTGGTCTGTAGTTTTATTTTCTGTGTTGTCTGTGCCTGGTATCCGTATCAAGGTAATAGTAATTTCACAAAGTTCCCTGGAAAGTGTTCTTTCATTTTCTATTTTCTGGCAGAGGCTGTTTAGGATAGTGACAATCCATCCTTAAACATCTACTAGATTTTCCAGTAAAACTATGTGGGCCTGGATATTTCTTTTTGTGAGGTTTTACATTATTGACTCAATTTTCTTCATAGTTATAAAATTATTCAGTTTATCTATCTTATATTGAATGAATTGTGGTAGTTTAAGTTTTTTGATTAGTAGTCCATTCTATCTAAATTGCCAATTTTTATATATTATATATATAGAGAGTTGTTCATTGTATCTCTTCTAATCCTTTTGTTGTCTGAAGAATCTGTAGTGATACCGCTATTCTGTTCCTGATATTGTAATTTGCTCCTTCCTTTTTCTTTGTTAGTATCACTAAAAGTTTTTCAATTTTGATTATTTTTTTAAATAAACTATATTTTGTTTTATTCATTTCCTCTGTGTTCTATGTTTTAAATTTAACTGATTTCTGTTCACTATTTCTTTCTATTCTTCTTGTCTTTGGCTTATTCTGTTGTGATTATTTATTTATTTATTTATTTATTTTTGAGTTCTTGAAATGAAAATGTAGCTTATGGATTTGAGACTTTTCCTCTCTTCTAATGTACGCATTTGGTGTTATAAATTTCCTTTTCAACACTGCTTCACCTATATTTCATAACTGTTAATATGTTGTGTTTTCACTTTCATTTGAGTTCAATGTATCTTTTTCTCTTGAAAATTTCTCTTGGATCCACCAGTTACTTAGACATATTAGTTTTCAAGTGTTGGGGGTTTTCGTTTTATATTTCTGCAGTAGACTGTTTATCCATTCCCCAATTCAGATGTTGAAATCCTAACTCCAGATGTTGTTGTGTCCTTACATTCTTACATGCAAGTAAGTGCTACCTATGAACCAGGAAATAGGTCCTTACCAGACAAAAATATGCTGGTGTCTTGTCCTTAGAATTTCCAGCCTTGAATTGTGAGATATATTTATGTATTTATTTATTTATTTATAAATTACCCTGCTTATGGTATTTTGTCATAGCATCTGGAATGGATAAGAATGCATTCTTTAAAAGTTTCTAGTTTGATTCTACTGTGATCAGAGAACATACTGGGTATGTTTTTTCTTTTTATTAAATCATAGCTGTGTACATTAATGCAATTATGAGGTACAATATGCTGCTTTTATATACAATTTGAAATACTTTCGTCAAACTGGTTAACATAGCCTTCACCTAATTTTTTTCTTTCTTTCTTTTTTTTTTTTTTTTTAGTAGAGACAGAGTTTCACTTTATTGTCCTCGGTAGAGTGTTGTGGCATCACACAGCTCACAGCAACCTCCTACTCCTGGGCTTAGGCCATTCCCTTCCCTCAGCCTCCCAAGTAGCTGGGACTACAGGCCCCCACCACAATGCCCAGCTATTTTTTTGTTGCAGTTTTGGTCGGGGCCAGGTTTGAACCCTCCACCCCCAGTATATGGGGCTGGCACCCTACTCCTTGAGCCACAGGTGCTGCCCCACCGCATTTTCTTAGTTATTGTGTTAAGATATTTATATTTTACCCTTAGTAGATATAACATGTACCCTTGTAAAATGCATGCTATGTGTGGTCCCACCAATTGCCCTCCCTCCACCCATTCTCCCCCCCTTTCCCCTTCATATTGGGCTATAGTTGGGTTATAGCTATCATATGGAAGTGTGGGTGCTTACAAATTAGTTTCATAGTAGGGTGGAATACATTGGATACTTTTTCTTCCATTCTTGAGATACTTTGCTACGAAGAGTATGTTCCAGCTCCATCCATGTAAACATGAAAGAAGAAAAGTCTTCATCTTTTTAAAGGATGCATAATGTTCCATGGTGTACATATACCTCAGTTTATTAACCCATTCATGGGTCAATGGGCACTTGGGCTTATTCCATGACTTAGCAATTATGAATTGGGATGCAATAAACATTCTGTTGCAAATATCTTTGTTATAAAATGATTTGGGGTCCTCTGGATATATACCTAATAGAGGAATTGAAGGATCTAATGGCAAGTCAATTTTTAGATCCCTAAATGATCTCCAAACATCTTTCCAAAAGAAACATATTACTTTGGATTCCTACCAGCAGTGCAGAAATGTTCCCTTTTCTCCACATCCATGCCAATATCTATGGTTTTGGGATTTTGTGATGTGGGCTACACTTACTGGAGTTAGATGATATCTCAAAGTGGTTTTGATTTGCATTTCTCTGATGATTAAGAATGATGAGCATTTTTTCATGTGTCTGTGAACTGGCTGACAACCTGTAGAATACTGAAACTGGACCCACACCTTTCACCATTAACTAAGACTCTCACTGGATTAAAGATTTAAATTTAAGACATGAAACTATAAAAATACTAGAAGAAACTATAAAAATACTAGAAGAAAATGCAGGGGAAACTCTTGAAGAAATCGGCCTAGGCAAATATTTTATGAGGAGGACCACCCTTCCCCCGCCGCAGGCAATTGAAGCAACACCAAAAATACATTACTGGGATCTTATCAAACTAAAAAGCTTCTGTACATCCAAGAACACAGTAAGTAAAGCAAGCAGACAGCCCTGAGAATGAGAGAAGATATTTACAGGTTATGTCTCTGACAAAGGTTTAATAACCAGAATCCACAGAGAACTCAAATGTATTAGCAAGAAAAGAACAAGTGATCCCATCTCAGGGTGGGCAAGGGACTTGAAGAGAAACTTCTATGAAGAAGACAGGCACACATTTTTAATTATTTATGTTTGTTGAGGTTGATTTTGTGTCTCAAGTTATGATCTATCTTGTTATATGTTCTGCTGGGACATGAAATAGTATTATTCTGCTGGTTTGGGGTAGAGTATTCTGAAAAAGTTGATCAAGTCTTTATTCTATTATTGGTTAATGGTTCTGTTGAATTCTATGTGCTTGCTAATTTTTATACAGTTTTTCTTTTTTTTTTTTTTATTAAATCATAGCTATGTACATTGGTATGATCATGGGGTATCATACACTAGTTTCACAGACCGGTTGACACATTTACATCACACTGGTTAACATAGCCTTCCTGGCAATTTCACAGTTATCAATTGTTGTGAAAGGGTTATTAAAGTATCCAACTCCAATTGTGGGTGTTTTTATTTCTCCTTTCACTTCTATCGCTTTCTGCTCCACATTTTTTTTTTTTTTTTTTGAGCTTTGTTGTTTGATGCATATACATTTAGGGCTATCTCTTCTTGGTAGATTGAAACTTTTATCATTATATAACATCCCTCTCTGTCTTAGGTATCTTTTTATTGTCTAAAAGTTTATTCTAGTTAGAAATGAGATGGTGAAGGGAGAGAGATTTTAAAAATTACTTAGAAATCTTTTAACATATAATATCAAGACATTTAGATATAGATAATGTATATCCCACCCAAACTTCTTACTTTATTATAACTTAATTTCTAAGAATTTAAGTGAACTAAGAATAAATGGTGACAAAACTAGAGATTATATCCACGTTTTATTTTATTCTCCTTTTCTTTCTATCACAATAGGTTCTCTAAAATCCCTTCCTTTTCCCCTATAACTGCTCTACAACAACAAACTCAATACTTTCAGTGTCTTCTATGTGCTGGGTACTGTTAAATGGCCAGGGATGAGCTGTAAAGGACAGAGTCAATGACTGACCTCGTGTGATGGATTTACTCTGAAGTATGGCAAAGAATAAGGGACTGCTGCCTGCCTGAGTTTCCTTAGGAGTCTTCACTTACAGTTTTCTCAAACTTGGGGGAGGAATTCCCAAAGATTATGATTTTAAGTCCAGAAATACATTAATACTATTCATTACCATAGGAACTGAAATATGAACAGGAAAGAAAAACTAACAATTTGACATACTTATAAGCTGTCAAATTCTGGCAATTAAACTATTATTTCACTTATTCTTTCTATATTTTATCTCCAAACCATGTTCCTTCTATATTTCATTCCAACGCCATTCCAACATATATTCTGGTATTGCTAATCTTATGTCTAAATTACCATTTTCGTTTTTTTCCCACTGTATCTTTTGAATTTTTCTTGCATAATTTCAACAGGCATTTTTCCTTTTGTACTCATTTATTCTCCCATTCTCTTTGCCATCTTTCCCACTTCCAAATTCATGAAATTTAAATATTTCTGTCTGGATTGTAAAGGCCACTACAACTTGGGCCCCATTATTTATTAGTGTGTATGTGGTGTGTGTGTGGGGGGGGGGGGAGTGTGGTGATGTCTGTTTTCTTTGTCAAAGCTTCCTTTCCCTTTTTAGCAAAGGGTCTTTGCTAAAAGTAGTTGATCCAGGGATGAATATGACATCATCATTGGAGCTTTTAAACTGGAGCTGTCAGGATGTTTAAGATTTAAGATTTCCGATCTTAAAACTGAAAGAGTCCCAAGTGAACTGGAGAAAATTGTTCCTTCCAGCTTCTCCATGCAGAAAATAAAGAGCATTCAAATGGCATCAAAGTTCATATTCTATTTTGGGTCTAAACTTGCATTTTCTTCTTTCTATTTTACGAACAATCCTAGCATCTTTCAAAAACCCATTTTTTTTCAAGTATTTTAAGTTTAGCTTCTGTCATTTGCAACCCAAAGTAATACTAATTTACATACTCAATTAAACTACTATTTGGTGAAAGTGAAAAGTTATAAACAAATAATTATTTAAATAAGTTATGGTAAATACAAACATTGCAATATTTTGTAACCATTATTATATAATGATGGCAGAAAAAGATTTTGACATATCAATCCATTTTCTCATCTATGATCTATTTTAAATAGATGCATATATTCCTCAAGATTTGTCAGATCCCTCTGATAGAAACTACAGTCAAATGTAATTAGGTCCAAAAAATAATCTTTTTGTTTCTTATACAACCTATAGACCTATGGGATTTTCGAAGGTTGGATTGGAGACGATAAGACTTTTTTTTGGCCAGGAAAAGATAAATTTGGATGGAGCTAGAGTTTCTAAAAGGAAAAGGATATTTTTTTTTTCTTTTTTACTTGAAGAAGGGTAAGGAGGTCTACTAAACAAACTATAAAAATAACAATTACTTAACATTGAATAGATGATGTAGGTAATATATAAATACACATATAAAGAAAAATATAATAGATGTGGGACAATGTTTATAACTGTGTTATCTGGATGATTGCATTATAAATAATATTTTCTTTTTACTTACTTAGAGCTTCCTGTATGTGGAAAACACTTTGACTCCCCATCTATATTCCACATTTTCTCAATGGAGAGGATATGGAAAGATTCATCAAAATTCCCCTAATCTTGCAGCTTGTGTTCTGGATGCAAAATACGTACTGCCAACACTTGAAAGTAATCTAGGAGGCACGATGAAGAAAGAACATGTCTTTGGAGTTCTTGGCTTTTCCTGCTGGCAATTTAGAAACGTGAAACTTTCCTACAATTGCATTCCAGTGTGCATGTTCTGTTTTTGTGGGTATGAAGCCACAGGGTGACTTCATAGTCCAGCATCCTAATATTTGGCAAAGTGAAAGGTAGTTGTAACACCAGTAGTAGCAGGTGCCTAAGAGAGTAGCTGTTCTTGTGGGATCAGGTCTGTCTTATTCTGGGAATCAGCCCAGAAAGTCTGGAACAGAACTTGTTTATTCAATCCCTTTAATGATAGTATAAGCACCTAATACCTTGTATTAAATTCCTTTCTACTTAAAAACACTTAAAGCAATTTCAGCATTCTGCATTCAATCTTACTTATCTGTCCTCTATTTGATTACCTTGTGGCCGTAAGTATATATGTATTCCTCTTCAACTTATTCCTTATTTAAAGTAAGCTAATATCTTTATTATTTTCAGAAATAGCCCTTGTTCGTTCTTACATGTTTGCATTTGCTTTGCCTGTGTCTCCTTTCTCATTTATTTGGGTTTAACTGGGAGATACTGTGCCACACAGCATATCAGCAGAGAGCACTGACATTTCCTACCAGGTCCACGGGGCTCATAAAGGCAATGACAGTTTGTGCAAAAAAAAAAAAAGAAAAGCCTGTTGTGTCTAACATGACAAGACAAAACCCAGTGAACTGCAAGACATCTCTGGGATCAGGACATTTGGAGTGGAAACAGAGTTTTCAGAAGTCTAGAGTTTCTCCTTGATCAGGTAAGAACAAAAGCAAGGGTGATTCGGAGTGCATGTTTATATAATCTAATCTTTATGTATGATTTCATTAGTATTCTTTAGCCACGAAACTCTGAATTCTGACAGCGTACTTTGGAAGTTAAAATTATCTACCTCTTTGTTTTCTTGTGATTCATTTCCTCTTCTTTATTCTTATAGAACAAAGATTATAGATTTTATTATTTTGTCTCTTTGTTAGGTTTATTTTTAAAAAGTAAATGCATGTGTGTGGGGGGAACTGACCTGTGATATAGAGTGTATCAAATAGGTAAGAAGGAAATTTTCAGTCCTCATCCTTGTAGCCGTCCATCATCTATGATCTGTTTTAAACGGATGAATCACAATTGCAACTGTTCAGAGATAATGACAGATACCAGTCTGGATAAAGACTTTCTGACATTTACGTTACTTTACTTTTTAAAAAATGAAACTCACTATGGACAATGTACTGTTTGCTACATGATACTTCATCTTAACAATATTTTGTGGGCATATTTCCATGTCAGTCTACATTAGGCTACCTCTTTCTTTTCAATGACTGACCCACTTTATGTATGTAGTTAATTCTACTGATCAATTTTACAAGTATTTTCCAATTTGGACTCTTAAAAAAAATGAGGCAGTGTATATTTTTCTGTACTTGTGAATTAACTTTGAAAAAACTCTTCAAGTTTCATTTGCCATGTATCAAAGTTGTTAAGAATGACTTAATGTATGAGACCTGAGGGTGAATTCATATTTTTATTTGTATCTACAAAATCTGGACTGAGGTGTAAAAGTCAGGAGCTGGTATATTGAGTATAAGGATCTTAACCCTTTTTCTTGGAGTAGACAAAAAATAGATTCATGAAACAGCTTATTAGCCACTTTTGTTTATGGATAAAACTGAGAAAATTAATATATTCGAAACACAGAAGTAGTCCATCCCCCCTAAAAGCAAATTAAAATGTTTATGGATCCAAAATTCAAATGTATTCTCAAAATTTTATCAGCAAATGTTATTGGTAATTCAGTAAGTTATACCAAAACCATAGTTAAAATAGATCATTTTAGTTATTGAGAAAATAATTCATCTGAAAAAAATCCTAGTTACATTTTTGTCTCAGTGTACAGCAAAAAGAATTTGGCAATATGAGCTTCAGCTGAAATGAGTGGCGAAGGTGGTGGTAGGAAATCATATGCCCTTTAAAGTCCTAAACACAATGAAACTAAATTTTAAGAACTCTAAGGAGGAACACCACCACACTCAGCATTGGCCTCTGAATGTATTCAGTATGGCAAATACTGAGATAATACTTTTAACAAATCATGCCTCCACACAATCTTAAAATTCAAGGGGACTTGGAAGTTCACCTGATTGTTCCATGGGACTGCTGGCATACCCAAGTGGACCACCATCTTATACCTGAGGACATCTAGCTACAGGCAATTCTCTACATAGCATCGAAGTTTGTTTTCTTTTTAGATACTCAGTTTCTTAAAATCTTGGGTTATGGCCAGACTCAGGGGCTCATGCCTCTAATCCTAGCACTCTGGGAAGCCAAATTAGATGGATTGCTTGAGCTAAGGAGTTCAAAACCAACTTAAGCAAGAATAAGACCCCATCTTTACTAAAACTAGTCTAGAGTAGTGGTGGAGTGCCTATAGTCTCAGCCACTGGGGAGGCTGAGGCAAGAGGCTTGCTCAAGCCCAGGAGTTTGAGGTTGTTGTGAGCTAGGATGTCACACCACTCTCCCCAGGGTGACAGAGAGAGTCTCTGTCACAAAAAGAAAAAAAAAAAGTAAACTAAAATAAAAAATGAAATCCTGGGTTTTAGTCTTTGTGTGAGCTTTTGGTCTTAGATTTTCCTTTTGAAGGCACAAAAAAATAAGCTCCATTCCTCTTTCATCTGCATCTGGGGCTTTCTGTTAAGGGTAAACATCTTGCCAGCAAGAGATATTATGAATCCTTTAGATCAATTATTTTACTCACCACTATTTTTTTGGTGTGTTGTCCATTCATTGTGTCTACTAATATTTAATTGAGAACTTGCCACATGTTGAGTAAGATAATCACTAGGAATGCAGAAGTGAGAAAGGTCAATATGCTTCTGTCCTCATGGAGCTTCTGCTAGAGCTTAGGCCAAAAGACGGTGATCAATTTAGCATCATAAATCATGCCCAATTGAAAGAGGGTTACACAGTGCTGTGGAGGCACATAACAGAGACCCTGACCTGGACCTTGGTGATGGAGTAGGCTTCTCTGAGAAAGTAATGTTTAAGTTCTGATCTGAAGAATGTATGAGGCATCTAGATGGAGAAATAGAAGAATGTATTTGCTGATTCGAAGACCAGGTAGAAGATCTGTAGGTGAAGGGAACATAGTCTGTGAAAGGTCATGCAGCAAGGACAAGAAAACACATGGACAGAACGGTCTGAGACATGTCTTTGTGGCATCCTTAAAGTTTGAGTGTTAAGAGAAGTAGAAAGTTCCTGCAGGATTTTAAGAGTAGGAGTGAAATGATCATATGTGCATTGATGTAATACTACTCTAGACAAGGTGTGGTGGTTCACACCTGTAGTCCTACCACTTTGGGAGGCTGAGACAGGAGGATTACTTGAGGCCAGGAGTTCAAGACAAACCTGAGCAAGAGAGAGACCCTATTTCTACCAAAAATAGAATAAATTATCTGGTTGTGGTGGTACCCACCTATCAGTCCAGCTACTTGTGAGGCTGAGGCAGGAGGATCACTTGAGCCCATGAGATTGTGGATGCAGTGAACTATAGTGATGCCGCTGCACTCTAGCCCACGTGGCAGAGTGAGACCTGTTATCTATGTGTATAATGCTCTAATGTCATGACACAAAACAGAAGGAATGTAAATCACTCAATTGGAGACTATTAAATTGAACCAGTAGCCAAGACTAAGGGATGAAGGGGGTAATTAGCATAGCTGCTAAAAAAATGAATGCACTAGGTAGATATTTAATAGGCAAGTATTTGGAATTGGATCATCTGAAAACAATTTTTGGAAAAAAGTGTTCCTACTGATACAAAAGTTTGTACAAAGTTCTGCATCTGTTCAAATTTGTGTTTCTGATTGTTTTAAAGTGATTAAAGACTTGATCATTGGCAACAGGACATACAGGGAAATTAAAATTAAACAATGTCTTAGAAAAGACCATGAAGTACTATAAAAGAAATATTTTGGCACATTTTTCTTCTGATTTGGACATTTCAGAGAGTATGTCTTCAGGGTTGCCAGATCTCCTAATTGAGTGACATCTACCTACAAGAAATTTAATGGAGCAATTGAAGAAAAAAAGCAGAGGATCCAGGGTGGATGATAAATGCTTAGAAGTATATGACAAGTGCATTTTAAAAAATAGTTTCATCTTCAAACATATGAAGATGTAGAAGCAGTAAAATTAAAATACTCTAGTCTGTTAATTTTTTCATTGCAAAGATTATAAGTGATACAAATTAGAGTAGAAAAGTCTTTCTTTAATGAGATAATTCAGATTTTTTTGATGGTAAAAGTTATGCATTTGAAGTTTAAATTTGGAAATGTTAAAGAATTTCAATGTTGTCCATCATACACAGATTGTGAATGCTAGGATTCAGTAAAATTGAAGCTGTCTTTTTCAGGTGCAGACGTGGTTTTAAAAATTGGACCTCTAGCACCACCTTATGGCTAAATAATAACTTTCATTTCCCTACCCACCACCTTGGAAATTTTTTTACAAAGCTAAATACAGTATTATAATTTTGGCTCCATCTGCTGGAAGTTCTTCTCTGAAAATGAACGTGTACCGTGAAGAGTAGGGAAATTATTAACAGATGACTACACTATAACAGCGTGACTTCTAATCACTGTAGGAAAACAATTTGATATTTGCAAAGCAGCTATGCTAAGAATCACCCTAAATTATTAGTATATGATATTCTAAACGATTTTTAATAAATACCTTTGGTGAAGAATGTTCTATTTCCTGTTATTATGTTCCCATCCAAATCTTAGCTATATAAGAAACTATTCCCAAACTAGTTTAAGAGGAAAACAAACTAATATTTGAGCATATTTAAATAGATAATTTCTAAAATCTTACAGTTGTAAGAAATAGTTAGCCTCCATTTTACCCACTAGAAAATGGAGATTTAGTTTAGCTGCATCTCAAGTAGCATATCCTGAAATAGAACACAGAAAATTTTGAATCAAGGTATTTTTTACACCGAACCTTGTGCTTTTTCTACTCTACCTGTTTTCATTGCTAATTAAGGATGTTTGATTAAATGTGAATTGTATTTCAATAAGATTTTTAAAGCCTGTTAAAAGATTTGACAATCTTCATTAATAGTATGTCCTTGTTAGAAGTGCACAGCTCCTAGCCAAGATTGCTTTCTTTCCTTTATTAATTTTCCACAGGCTCCATGCCATGCTTTCTACTTGTAACCTGGGCTTTTTTTCTGCCTAGGCATCTCTAAAGCTAACTTTAATATTCCAATGCCCTTATTGATATTTGGACAGAACAGTACAAAAGAAGGAAAAGCAATTTGTCATTTGTCCTAATGTATTGATTATATTCACCCTAAGATAATAATGCTATAATTTCTATGATTTAAAAAAAATACACTTCAATAATTTACTAATAATAATTTTATTTAAAGTGAACCTTCTTAAAAGGGTTTTTAAGTTTTTGTTGATATAGTTGTACATATTTTGGGAGTACGTGTGATGTTTTGAGATATATATATAATCAAATCCCCCCCCAAACATTTATTATTTTTTGTGTTAGGAACATACCAATTATTCTTTTTTAGCTATGGTGATGTGTGCAATAAATTACTGTTAACTATAATTTCTCTACTGGACCATTAAATACTAGAACTTAATTGAATTTTTACATTACATACTTTGAATGTTATTTGACATATTTTTGTGTACGAGTCAGGTTCCTCCACTCTTCCTGACAGCCATGATTCTCTTTTTAGTCAAGTTATAGAAAAGAATGAGAGCTTTGGGGTAAAAAGTGTGTGGGAGTGGCTCCCGCATCTTAAAATAAATAAATAAATAAATAAATAAATCTATTTGCAGTAGGATAGAATAAAGCCAACCAGCAGAGGGAAACAAAGCTAATAGCAAGACAAGTATATTCTACAGAACCAAAGTTCCTCCTGTGTTAACAAACATAGTAATTCTCTTCCATCTGATGCCTTCCTAACAACTTTTGGAACTAAAGGAATACTAACACAGTACTCTAAAAATATTTATTGATTTAATTAATGTTGAATGGGATGATCTTAAATGATTTAACCTAAGTTCTCTCAGCTTCATTTCTTTATTCAATTATGAAAATTAAGATTGTTATATAGACTTTACTCCCTTCCCAAAGTTTATATGGTTCACAAATATGCTGTATAAATGCCGTACTGTTGAACAAATTAACCCTTGCACCCAGTGTTCTTTAAATACAGTATGTGTTCGATAAAATTAAATGTCGTTTGCTATAGTAATCTGTTTCTATGTGTCAATTCTAACACACAGAGGGGAGTTGGGGTGCTTTCCAAGGGTTTTGTTATAACCCAAGGCACTGTAACTCATTGTTATGACAAAGTAACTTACCATATATACTTGAGTATAAGCCGAGTTTTTTCGGCACAAAATTTGTGCCGAGTTCGGATTTTTAGGCACAAATTTTTTGCCGAAAAAAATCGGCTTAAAAACGAGTATATAGGTAAGTTTAATTATCTGTATAGTGATAACTAACAAATGTATTTTTCACATGATATATA
>CAUYPK010126002.1:0-12167 GCA_963574355.1 Loris lydekkerianus
AAAGTATCTCAAGAATGGAAGAAAAAGTATCCAATGTACTCAGCCCTACTATGAAACTAATTTAGGGCTTTCACATGAAAGCTATAACCCAGTTACAACCTAAGAATAGGGGAAAGGGGGAAAGGGAGAGGAGGGAGGGGGAAGGTGGGTGGAGGGAGGGGTACTGGTGGGATTACACCTGCGGGGCATCTTACAAGGGTATATGCGAAACTTAGTCAATGTGGAATGTAAATGTCTTGGCACGGTAACTGGGAAAATGCCAGGAAGACTATGTTAACCATTGTGATGAAAATGTGTCAAACGGTCTGTGAAGGTAGTGTATGATGCCCCATGATCATATCAATGTACGCAGCTATGATTTAATGAAAAAAAAAAAAAAAAAAGAAAGTAGAGCACAAATACTGAATCCTGATGTAGGCTGCGAACTTTGGGTGACAGTGATGAGGCAATGCAGGTCCATCAATTGTAAAAGATGTTCTTTCTACTCTGATGGGGTTGTCTATATGGGGGATGGGGGTCTGTATACGTGTGGGGACAGAAGGCATATGAGAAATTGCTATCCCTTCCTCTCAATTTTTCTGTGAACTAAAACTCTCTAAGAAAATAGTCTTTAAAAAAAGTTTGTGAGAATTAAAGTAATTCCTTCAAACTTAGATAATTCTACTTGCATAAGTAGTGGGGATGAACTGTTAGTTTCTCCTCAGTTTGGCTAATATTGTCATAGACTCAGAAAGTCAGAAGACCTCTGACTTCTATATTTTAAAGTATCCAAATTATGAGGGAATATTTCTCTTTGTAGACCACATAATCAATTAGAAGGAATAATAGAACTAAACGATCACTAGTTGGCAACTCTGTTAATAGTAAATCTAGACAATGACTATCAGTGGTTAGTTACCCTTACCATGAGTGAGACAGAGGCAGATATCATGTACTTCTTGGTGCAAATACACACCACACCTGGATTTCCCCCCAAATCTTACTTCTATTCTAGATTTGATTTTCAGAAAAATACAGAAAATGGAGATTCATTTTAATCCATATGGATATAATCAATAAAATCCAAACCCTCAGAAACTCAATATTGAAATAACCCTTTTCTTCAAGTGGGGAAAAGAAAGGAGAGGGAATCTATAGATTGGAAGAGACTTGAAAAACACAATGCATAAGAAGGCGATTGCAATTAATACATCTCATTTGGATCCTGATTTGAACAAAGAAATTAAGATATATATGAGTTTATTGAGGAAATTTGAACTTTGATTAAATACAGTAGAATCACTGTAAGTTGGCCACCCAAGGGACTGTAGCAAACTGGTCAACATATGGAGGTGGTCACCATAAAGAACTGGGCCTGCTGTATTGACACACACATGTGGTGCATGTTGGGTCTTTGAAAATTAGGTCAACTTAAGGAGGTGGTCAGTGTAAGGAACTGGTCATCTATGGAGTTCCTACTGTATGTGTTGATATAAAAGGAGTTATTTAGTATTTTAGGTATGATAATTTGTTTTTTTAAGTCTTTGTTTTTTGGAGATACACAAAGAACTGTTATGGATAAAGTATTAAGACATCTAGTATTTGCTTTAATTGATACAGGGAAGGGCCAGCAAGTGGGTGATATAAAGGAAAAAAGATTGGCTGTGAGTTGAA
This sequence comes from Loris lydekkerianus, assembly GCA_963574355.1. Taxonomy (NCBI): domain Eukaryota; kingdom Metazoa; phylum Chordata; class Mammalia; order Primates; family Lorisidae; genus Loris; species Loris lydekkerianus. Next base: position 1,654 of record CAUYPK010126002.1, read on the forward strand.
GATTGTTGAGGCTGGATGAGGGATGTACAGGAATTTATGGTATAATTCTCTGTACTTTTTTATGTGCTAGAATAAAACAATTCATTCAACTAATATTTAGTGCCTGTTATATACCCTGCACTGTGCTAGTTACAGGTTTTATATTGGTCAGTAAACTACCCTTGTGGGACTCCCAGTCTCCAGGATGAGGGAGATGGTAATACAAATAAAGGAAGATGTCTTATCACTTGTTCTCTTAGATGAGGGAAAGTAAGCAATTCATTGATAGTTATTAGGGAAGGACCTCCTGCGAGCCTGGCTGGGGTAGGCCTCTCTGCTGTGGGGATATTTCTGCCTGGATCTGAAGGAGGAGAATAGCCAGCCACGCACAAAGACTCGCAGACAGATTCTGGGAGGGGCCAGGAGGCTGCCTAATTTGTTTAGCCACTAGTTGATTTAATATATATATATATTTTTTGTTGTTGACTATCTCTTGTGTCAAAGCCAAAACTGCATCTAAGCCCTGATGGATGTCAATAGTACCTGTCTTTTGATAAATGCTTTTTTTTAACCTTAGACTTTTCAAATGGTTATCAGAATGTAAATAAAAATAGTCTCATATTATTGAAAAAAAAAAACAAACTTGACAAATAAGAGGAAGTGCATCCTAGTAATCCTGGAAAATGAGAGGAATATGTCTAAGGTTTTGCTAAGATAACCACAACAAATCCGGTCCTATAGTTACTCTTCTGGCTATTAGAGGAAAAGGAAATACTGTTTTTTGAAGTGTTCTGATTTCTTACAGATGAATAACAATGTTATATTATTTAAGTGTCATATTCTCCAATGGTAAATAAGAGTCAGACTTAATAAATCTTAAATAAATGAATGATTGGTACCTGGTATAAATTTCTTTTTACCAAAGCCTTTTCTTTGAGTCTGTATCAGAGTCTTCCACTATATTTACATGAGTGATTTTTTTTTTTTTTCCTTTGTTCTGCTTTCTTGGACTATTTTAAAACACCGTGGCTTTTTCCTGACTCAACTATTAATACTTAGGGCAGAGGAGAGAGAGAGGGAGGGCGGGGGGTGTTGCTTCTTTTTCACAGCAGGAGCATTTCCTTCTGTTCTCTTTAGGCATATTACAGATGCTGCACTTGCCATTGTGAAAGGAGAGACTGTCCCACTAGATGTCTTGCAGATCAAGGTAAACCCTTTCTTCAGATTTTGGAAAAATTATGAAAGTAATATACACATACACATTAAAGAAAAAAAATGTAGCAGTTCAAATGTGATTATAATGAAAACAGTCCTCTTCTTTTCCTAGCTCAAGTACATTAGAACCTCTGTAAGTTGACCACCCAACGGACTGTGGCAAACTGGTCAATATACAGAGGCGGTCACCATAAGGAACTAGGCCTCCTGTACACTGCGTACTGTGGTGCAGGTCCGGTCTGTGAAAATCAGGTCCACTTACAGAGGTGGTCAACTATGGAGGTTCTGCTGTGTTACTCCCCAGAGAAAACTAGTCCTACCTGTTAATTGTAGTTGTTATTACTAATTAATATGCTTATTATCCTACTTTTAAAAAAATTGTAAAGAAATCGTATTTACCAATAGTGTTAAGCATGTGGTGCTACTTTTTCTCTTGACTATTTGTTGCACAGGGATACATTTCACCGTGCTTCACTCTATTGCACTTCATGGATATTGGCTTTTTTTTTTTTTTTTTTTAATAGAGACAGAGTCTCACTTTATGGCCCTTTTGGTAGAGGGTTGTGACATCACACAGCTCACAGCAACCTCCAGCTCCTGGGCTTAAGCTATTCTCTTGCCTCAGCCTCCCGAGTAGCTGGGACTACAGGCACCCGCCACAACGCCCGGCTACTTTTTTGTTGCAGTTTGGCCGGGGCTGGGTTTGAACCCACCACCCTCAGCATATGGGGCTGGCGCCCTACTCACTGAGCCACAGGCACCACCGGATATTGGTTTTTACAAATTGAAGGTTTATGGCAATGTCTGTTGGTACCATTTTCCCAGCAGCACCTGCTCCCTTTCTCTCTTGGTGTCTCTTTGTCACATTTTGGCAATTCTTGCAATATTTCAAACTTTTTCATTATTATCATACCTGTTGTACTGATGTGTGATTAGTGGTCTTTGATGTTACTGCTATAATTATTTGGGGGCACCACAGAGCAAACTTAACTAATAACTGTTGTATGCTGTGACTGCTCCACCGACTGGCTATTCCTCCACTTCTCTCTTTCTCTTTCGGCCTCCCTCTTTCCTGAGACAGGACAATATTGAAATTAGGCCAATAATAACCCTATAGTTCCTTATGGTGACCACCCTACAGGGTTATTATTGTGAACAATAGCCTGTAATTGTTCACATGAAGGGAAGTGTCATATGTCTCTCACTTTAAATCAAAAGCTAGACATGATTGAGCTCAGTGAGGAGGACATGTTGAAAGTTGAGACAGGCCAAAGCCAGACCTTTTGTGCCAACAGTTAGCCAAGTTATGAATGCAAAGAAAAGTACTTGAAGGTAAGTAAAAGTGCTACTCCAGTAAATGCATGAAAGATAAGAGAGCAAAACAGCCTTCCTGTGGACATGAAGAAGGTTTTAGTGTTCTAGATAGATCAAAACCAGCCACAGCATTCATTAAGCCAAAGCCTAATGCAGAGCAAGGCCCTGACTCTTTTTCTGTTCTATGAGAGAGGTGAGGAAGCCACAGGAAAAAGTTTGAGCTAGCAGAGGTTAGTTCATGAGATTTGGGGAATGAAGCTTTCTCCATAGCATAAAAGTGTAATAACACAGCCAGTGCCGATAATGAAGCAGCAGCAAGTTTTTCAGATCTCGCTAACATTCATTGATGAACATGGCTACGCTAAATAGCAGATTTTCAATGGAGATATAACAGTCTTCAGTAGGAAAAAAATGTTGTCTGGTATTTTCATAGCTAGACAGATATCAGTGCCCAGCTTCAAACTTCAAAGGATAGGCTGACTTTCTTGGAGGGCCTATTGGTGCAGTTGGTGACTGAGTTGAAGCCAATATACATGTATCATCCTAAAAATCCTATGTCCCTTAAGAATCTACTAAATCTGCTTGACCTATGCTCTTGAAATAGAACAACAAAGCCTGGATAATGGCACATCTGTTTATAGCGTGGCTACTATATATTTTAACCCCACTATTGATACCTACTTCTCAGAAAAAAATTATTTCCAAATATTATGCTCATTGATAATGCACTGGGTCACTCAGGAACCCTGATTGAGAGGCACAAGGAGATTGATGTTGTTTTTACGCCTGTTAACACACATCTGTTCTGCAGCCTGTAGATCAAGGAGTAGTTTTAGCCTTCAAGTCTTATTAGTTAGGAACTACATTTTCTAAGGCTATAGCTGCCATACATGGAGATTCTTCTGATGACTATGGGCAAAGTTCATTGGAAACTTTTTGGAAAGGAATCACTGTTCCAGATGCCATTAAGAACATTAGTGATTCAGGGAGGAGTTCAAAATATCAGTGATAGCAAGAGTTTAGAAGAAATTGAATTCCATGGTAAAAGTTGCTTCTTATGGATGAGCAAAGAAAACGGTGTGGTTTCTTTTCTGTCTTTCTTTTTTTTTTTCTGGATATAGGGTCTTGCTCTGTTACCCAGGCTAGAGCCTAGAGGTGTCGTCATAGCTCACTGCAACCTCCAATTCCTGGGCTCAAGCAATACTCCTGTCTTAGTCTCCTGGGTAGCTGGGACTACAGGGGTGTGCCACCGCTTCTGGCTAATTTTTCTATTTTTTGTAGAGACAGGGTGTCATTGTGTTGCTCAGTCTGGTGTCAAACTCCTGCCCTCAAGTGATCCTCCTGCCAGAGCCTCCCAAAGTGCTGGGATTATAGGCATGACCTACTGCACTGGCCAGAAAGTGATCTTGTAAGATGGAATTTATTGGTACATAGGCTATGAACTTTGTTGAAATGACACTGGAGGGTTTACAGTATTACATCAGTTTAGTTGATAAAGCAATGGCAGGATTTGAGAAGATTAACTCCAATTTTGAAAGAATTTCTGCTGTGGGTCAAATGCTGTGAAACTGCATTGCATGCTACAGAGAAATCTTTGATGACAGGAAGAGTCAATTGATGAGGCAAACTTCATTGTTGTCTTATTTTAAGAAATTGCCACTACCACCACCTTGAACAATCAGCAGCCATTATCAGTGAAGCAAGATTGTCAGTCAGCAAGATTACTACTTGCCAAAAGCTCAGATGGTAGTGTTCTTAGTAAGGTATTTTAAATTAAGGTATGTACAGTGGGTTTTAGACATAATACTGTTGCACACATCACAGGCTACACTATAGTGTAACTTTTATATGTGCTAGGAAGCCAAAAGACTGTGGGACTCACTTGATTGTGATATTTGCTTTACCTTTGTGGTCTGGGACCAAATCTGTAACATCTCCAAGGTAAACCTGTATAATAAGAATAAGGGATATAGTATCTCCTCCCAGTATAGGTGTATCACTGCTTTTTGTCCTTTTATTGGTTACCTTTGCTACACAAGTAATACATATGTCTCATATGATTGTTTTAAATATTGAGAGAGCTAATAAACTACCCAGGACGGTGACTGCTTTTCATCTTACCTGTTTATACAGTGCGCATCTTTTTCCCATGACCTCTCGAGAATGAGGTCTCGTGTCCTGTGTCTGTGTCGGAGGAGCTTGTCTGTCTTTGGAATTCAGGTTCTTGCACTCTCAGCTCTCTGATGGGCAGCTTAAAAAGAGTTATGACTTTGTCAATGATCTGGTCTTTTCTCACTTTTAGGGTGAACAATGTTCTTTGTAGTTTCCTACATGCTCGGTGAGAAGAGAACTTCCCCTCTTTCATTTGGGTTGTCTGTTTTCTTACTGATTTATAGATGAACTTACAAATTGTTTTAGAAATATATTTAAAAATATATAGTGCCCACGAAAGGACTTAGAAACAATGAAACACCTCACAGCAGCGATTACCTGGCACCCAGAGTGTGCTCTTTGTACCATTTTCTAACAAGAGTAACCAGGACGCTGTGAGGGGCTGACTTTCAGAGGCAGGGCAAGAACAAAGGAAGGGAGAACTCAAAAGCTAATGCACACAACACAAAAGACAGCCTGACAGTGTCCTACTCACCAATTTTAGGACCCCTTGAATATCAGAAAGAATAACAATGCTGGTGGATTATTGTGCCCTGAATAAAAATGAGGAATCCCTGAGTTTACAGCTTGTAATGGAGGAACGATAGAACTAGAAAACTGTCATTTTGTAATCACCAGTGTAATAATTGATTCAAGTAGATTGTCAGTAGATGCTAGAACCATTGGATAAAAGGTTGTTGGGAAACAAATATCCACACAGTCTCAAAGTATCTCTGATTACTTAATGATTAAAAAGGGGAAAATTTACTTTTATAGTGGAGAAATCTGGCATATGCCACTTTAATCCAGTGATTAATTTAGCGTCACCAATGCTGGACCTAACTGACATACCCTATCTTCCTCCTGCTGTGATGTATTGAGAAGGGCACAACATTACCTGTGTCGTTTCCTGCCCCCCCACACTAACCAACTGAATCTAATCAGGAAAAAATAATTAGACAATTCCAAATTGTTGGATATTCTGGAAGCAACAATTAGATTGACCTCTTCAAAAAATGTCAGGGTCATAAAATCCAAAAGACAAGAGATAGTCTGTTCAAGATTAAGGGAAACTAAAGAAACGGCGATTATAAATCCAGTACAAAATTCTGGATTGGAAAAATAAAACAGAATGGCGATCATAAAAGGCATTCTTGGAACAGTTAGAGACTTTTTAATATGAACTGTATGTTAGATAGTATATGTCAGCGTTGGATTTCTTGAGAGTGACAATGATGCGGTTATGTCTGTGTTTTTCTTTGTTCTTAAGAAATGAATGGTCAAATATACAGCAGTGAAGGATCATGAACTCCACAGTTTATTTGCAAATTTAACAGCTCCAGAGAACATACATACACAGATAGTGCTAATACGGAGGAAATGCTGGCAGTTGGTCAATCTGGGTGAGAGATATAAATGATGTTCATTGTATTATTCTAAATTTTTTTGGTTTGATTTTTTTTTCCAAAATAAAAATCTGGGGGTTAAGAAGGTCCAATATCTTGATTCTTGATCAGGATTCTCTCTTAAGAAATAATTTAGTTCCTAAAAATCAGATATTTTCATTTAGACAGTACTTAAGTAGGTATTCTTTCATCTAATTCTAAACTCTTTTTTTTTTTTTTCTTGGAAAGGGTAAATTCCTAAGAAGGTAGAGCCATGAAGTTAATCTTATAAATAGTGATTCCTGTGTACTTTATCACATTTGGCCTTAAAGTAGCTAGATGGAGGATGAACATTTTATATTTATTTATATTTCCTGATCTTTGTGAAAGAAGGGTTCAAACCATGTCATGATTCTAAACTTTAAACCTAAAAGATCACTAGTACTTATAAAGAGTTTGTTCTGTGTGTATTTGCAGTTGGTGAGCCCTTTGCTGTCTGCATTCTCCACCATGACCTCACTGGTCATGATAAAAGTCATTTAAATTGCCTTTGATCTTTTATGTATAATAAAGCTAAATCATTTTTATAAAATGGAACAGGTATGCTGAAAGAAATTCTAGCCTAAAAAAAAGTACTACAGACTGGAATCTATGAAGATATTATTTAAAGTATTGTTATTACACAAGGAGATGAGTCAGGATATATCTCTTAGTGAGTGATCTACTGTTTCTTATATATGTGTCAGACGTTAATATGTTCTAGAGTAATTAGAATTTAACTGGAAATTCTTGCTGTGTTTATATTTAAATGCCTATTGTTTCCTTTATTTTTTTCTTTCAAATATAATGATTTTGTGATGTGATGAAACAAGTATCAGATTTACTACAGGCTCTGTATATTATTGACAGCCCAGGAGCAGAAACTTGTAAAATCAGTCCCTAGAAAACATGGTACAACCACCTCTACTCTGGTATCTTAGGAACCCAACTAAGCTGAATTCATCTTCTTTTTCCTTAGCTCTGGAAATTGCTTGCAGAACAAGGGGGAAAGCACTACAGACAACCCCTGATATCAAATTTTTCTTCTTTTAAGGAATACCCTAAACCCTATTAAACATATGACTGAAGATTCTCCAAAGATAGAAGAAAATCCCTGGAAACTATAATAATGCCTTATATTTCGCTTTTTACATGTTTTAGTGTGTGCTCACACTAAATTTGCACCTCCAACTTGGTGAGGAAGTTGAGATATATATTAGTTTGCTCATTTCACAGATTAAAAAGTTGTCTGGTTATACGACCAGGTGGTTGTTCTGGAGGTGGGACTAGACTCTATTCTTTCTCGTGGTCCTTTGCGTTTTCCATTTCACTGCTTTGTCCAGGTGGTATCATACTTGGCATAATTCTATGATTTTAAAGGGCAGTTTGTCCCATACAAATATCTATAATCCCTCGTACTTGACTTTAAAGTGACTACTGGAAAGATTTAAGAAATTTCTTTCTTTCTTTTTTTTTCAATTGGACTCTTACATCCTGCCAACCCAGAACTAAATAAAGTATATGATGGGGAGTCAGAATCCTTCCCTTTCTCTGCCATCCTGGCTGATTACATGGACTCCTCCTTTTAGATCCTGGATCTGATCATTCCCTTAAGATGATACTTGGAACTGCTTCCGAGTTCCTTCTGACTGGTTCTTTCTTTTAATCTGGGATCCCTAAAATTCTTAGATTAGACACCTATCTAGCTGACAAGAATTGCTTTCTTTTCAATAGTCCTTAAACCTTTATTCCAACCAGCTCTCCCAATTATTTTTATCTGCAAACCAATAGGCCATTTTTTCACAGGGATTTACTCTTTCCAGGGGAGTCTGTGAATTGGGGTAGCATATCTCCTTTGCTGATAAGATCTGGCTGTGTGTTTGTCTTACCTTTTGGGTTTTTGTTTACTGACCTGTCCATCTCACAAGCTGTCTGCCTGCCTAGGCCATCAGTGGGCTAAGATACAGTGGTACTCGGTCTGTTGGTTTCTATTCTGTCCTTAGACTTTGGTTATTTTTACTGTGCTTGTGGGTACCCTAAAGGCACTCATCTCTCCAGACTGACCCTCAGGCCTTTCTGAATCCAATTGTGTGCCTACCCAGCTGTTCACTGGGTTTCTCTAGATTAGCCCACACACTCTATACCTTGGTTACTTGTTTCCTATTGTCCAGAACCATTCTCACCTCTTGCTAGGACTTACCACTTTACACCAGTGGAACTTGGGAGTTTGCAGAGATTTTAAGTTAATTATAACAGAATATTCCTAAAATTCTACCCCCCTAGTGAAGAAGGAGAAAATAGTTTTAGAGCACCCATCAGCAAGTCTTGAGTACTTACTCAGCGCCTCTTGCCTATTCTGCATGCTTCAGAGCAGCATTTTCCATGGAGTATTAGCTATGCAAAGATGTCCTCCCAGAGAAGAATTGCACAGTTAACAACTCAGGAAAACTGTATATTGCATTTCCCCTTTTGGAAATTTATAATGCACATTAACATATTAAAGACTCTTAAGAACTGCAGTAAACAAGATTTGTCTTAAACCAAATAAGTTTGGTATTTTTCACCCTATTTCACCATGGAATCTTCTGTCATCAGCAGCAGCACTGTTAGATGTAGCACTTGTTCCATGTATGAAACATTTAAGGAAATGCTGCTGCATTTAAGGAATGCCGCAACGCAAACTCACACAGTGTAGCTTCTTTCCCTGATGCTGAAGCGTTCTTTCCTCTCTTTCTTTTCTTTCTCTCTAGTCCTTTCCCAACTCCCCCTGAGGTAGGTACCTTCTTTTTTAAAATATTAGTTGAATGGTTCAAAATTGAAGTTAGGAGGAGTACATTTTAAGATGTATTGTACCGCAAGGTGACTATAGTTGATAGTAATATATATTTCAGCCTAAGTAGGAGAGTAAGTTTCAAATGTCTCCCTACAAAAAAGGCTAGGGGTGTGTCGGAGGGGCAGGAGGCGACGCTGGGCCAGGGAAACGGAGTTGGCCCTGCTGAGCACGTGGAGCAAGCGCGCGGCTTTCTCTTCCCAGAGCGCATGGAACAGTGACAGCTACAAGATGCACGGTGGCTGCGCAGAGGTCGCACTCCTGGTCTTGCTGCTCTGGGTCTCTGCCCGGTGCCAGCAGTGGGTTCTTCTGGGAAAAGATTGTGGCTTTGAGAGCTGCGCTGTGATCTGCGATGGCACCCGCCAGACCACCGGAAGAGCTGCGCAGGGACCCGGGCCTGCCCAGACTTCTGTATGAGTGGTACCAGGACCTCCGCATGCCCTGACCAGGAACTCTGGGAGCCACGCAACCCCACGTCCTCTCTCCTGTACCCTTCTTGCCTCCACACCAGCCTGCTCCTCTGGCCAGGGACTCTGGTAGCTGCGTGCCCTCCAGAGCAGTCCCTGCCTCTGCGGGGAGCCCTTCTCCTGGCCAGAGACTGCTGGAGCCTTGGGTCCTCTGTGCCAAACTCACTGGGTGCCAAGCACTCCCAGAATTGTGTGCACCACCCTGCTGCCTTGTTGCTGGATCTGGGTGTGTCACATTCCAGACCTGCTCCCACAACCAGAACTCCCTGGCTGGGGCAGCTCCAGAGGAGCCATACAGGGTCCCTCCCTACAAAGATCCAGCAACAATAGAGTGATCCTGCAGGGGTCTAATCTTGGAGAGACACCTCCCCAACTCTGAGGACAGCCAGAGGCAATGGTGAAAAACAATCATGAGGCAAAATCAACAGAAATACTCTGGCACCATGAATAATCAGAGTAGATCAACTCCCCCAAGGAACAATGGGGCAGATACAGCACAAGATCCCATGCACAAATAGCTGAGATGTCAGAAATCGAATTCAGAATCTGGATAGGAAATAAGATCAAATTAGAATTCCAAGCAGTAACCCAAAAGATGTCTCAAGAATTCAATGAATTCAAAGACCAAATGACCAAAGATTTTAATGCATTGCGACAAGAAGTTGCAGCCCTCAAAGATCTGAGAAACACAGTAGAATCCCTCAGTAACAGAATGGAACAAGCAGAAGAAAGGATTTCTGACATTGAAGACAAAGCTATCGAACGCTCCCAAACTCTCAAAGAGGAAGAGAAATGGAGGGAAATAACAGATCACTCTCTCAGAGAGCTCTGGTATAATTTGAGAAAAAAAACAATATTCGTGTTATAGGGATCCCCAAAAGTGATGAAGTGGCTTCACAAGGCACAGAGTCTCTTCTCCATGAGATTATGAAGGAGAACGTTCCAGACTTGCCAAGAGATTCTGAAATTCAGATAGCGGACAGTTTCAGAACTCCAGCACGACTCAACCCAAATAAGACATCCCCCACAAACATCATAATCAATTTCACTAAAGTTAATATGAAGGAGAAAATTCTGAAAGCAGCCAGATGAAAGAAAACCATTACCTACAAGGAGAAGAATATTAGAATAACT
>CAUYPK010126006.1:0-14012 GCA_963574355.1 Loris lydekkerianus
TTTTTTCCAAAGTCTCAAAAAATGGACAACTAATATTTATAGATAAAAATAAAAGATAATTTCAAAAAACAGATCATGCCAAATCTTATAGACAATAGAAAAAGAAGAAACACTTCAAAATCATTCTACTTAATCTGGATACACCTGATATTAAAATTAGAAAAAAATATATGATTATTAAGGGGAAATTACAAACATAATTCACTTATAAATGAGGATTCAGTATCCTGTATCCTAAACAACATATTAACAAGTTTAAGTAAAAATTAATGTTTAAGTAATGTACTTTAGTAAAAATCGAATTCAATTTATGTGAAAGTTAGTCACTATTTTTTTTTCTTTTCCTTACCCTCACCCCCTCCCTCCTTCTCTGTCTGCTCTCCCCTTCCCCCATGCCCCATCATGTCATTAATTGTCCTCATATCAAAGTTGAATACATAGGATTCATATTTCTCCATTCCTGTGATGCTTCACTAAGGATAATGTGTTTCACCTCCATCCAGGTTAGTACAAATGCTGCAAAATCTCCATTTTTTAAAATGGCTGAATAATATTCCATGGTATACATGTACCACAGTTTGCCAATCCATTCCTGGGTTGAAGGGCATTTAAGCTGTTACCACATTTTAGTGAGTGTAAATTGGGCTGCAAAGAACAGCCTAATACAAGTGTCATTATAATAAAAGGCTTTTTTCCCTTCTGGATAGATGCCCAGTAATGGGATTGCAGGATCAAATGGGAGGTCTAGGTTGAGTTCCTTGAGGTTTCTCCATACTTCCTTCCAAAAAGGTTGTATTAGTTTATTAAGAGGAGTGTTAAAGTCCCCTGTTATTATGGTGTTATAGGATTTCATATTGCTCAGACTAAGGAAGGTCTGTTTCAAGAATCTAGGAGCATTTAAATTGGGTGCATAAATATTTAAAATTAAAAAGTCTTCTTGTTGTAATTTTCTCTTGACCAATATGAAGTAACCATCATTGTCTTTTTTAATTTTGGTTGCTTTAAATCCAAATGTATTTGAAAATAAAATTTCAACCCCTCTTTTCTTCTGAATTCCATTTGCCTGAAAAATTGGCTGCCAATATTTAACTCTGAGTTTTAATTTGTCTTTTGATGTGAGCTGTGTTTTCTGCAGACTCCAAATACATGGCTTGTGTTTTTGAATCCACTCAGCTAATCTATGCCTGTTCAGTGGGGAAATTCAAACCATTGACATTTATAGAGATAATTTATAAGTGTGATAGCATTTTATTCAGCTTCTTTTGTGAAATTGCATTCCTTAGTTTTGTCTTTTGCATCATTGTGGAAACTAGGTTCTGTCCTTTAATTTCTGGGTGTTCACTTTGCTGAAGGTCCATTGTGATGGTCAGCGTGTAGAACAGGTTGAAATATTTCCTGTAAAGCTGATCTTCTTCTGGCAAATTTCCTCAATGTTTGCCTATCAATAAAATATTTGATTTGTCTGTCAATTTTAAAGCTTAACTTAGTGGGATATAGAATTCTGGGCTGGAAATTGTTTAGTTTAAGTGGATTAAAGACATATGATCATTGTCTTCTGGCATGAAAAGTTTCATTAGGGAAGTCTGCGGTCACCCTGATAGATTTGCCCCTGTAGGTCAGTTGGTGCTTACTCCTGGCAGCTTTTCTTTTGTCTTGAATTTAGATAGATTCATCACAATGTGCCTTGGAGAAGCTCTATTTGAGTTGAGGTAACCAGAGGACCTATATCCCTCTGAAAGGAGTATGTAAAAATCTTTGGTAATATTTGGGAAAGTTTCACTTATAGTATTCTCTTGAATGGCTTCCATTCCTCTGGGGCATTCTTCTTTCCCCTCAGGGATACCTATAACTCATATGTTTGAACACTTCATAGAATCCAATAATTCTATCAGTGAACATTCTGCTTTCTCTCTCTTCTTTTCTGCCTTTTTAACTGAGTTATCTCAAGAGCTTTATCTTCTACCTCTGAGATTCTTCTGCATCATTTAATCTGTTGTTGATACTTTCTATTATATCCTTAAGTTCCCTAATTGACTGCTTCAGTTCCTTCAGCTCTGCTATATCCTGTCTATATCCTTTGTATCATTCATCTCTTATTTGATTCCGTTTTTGGATTTCCTTTTGGTTACTTTCCACTTTATCAGCAATTTCCTTCATTGTTTTCATCATCTGTATTTTAAATTCCCCTTCTGTCATTTCTAACATTTCTTTATAGGATGAATCCTCTGCTGTAGCTACCTCATGATTCCTAGAAAGGGTTACTCTGGACTGGTATTTCATGTTGCCAGGATTTTTCTGCAGATTCTTCTTCATGAGTGCTTTCTTGTATCTGTTTCCTTAGCCTAATTTTTCTTTCACGTCTTCTTGCTCTTTAAGTTACTGTGCCTCTGGCCTAAAGTTTTAATGAGTCCTTTTGGTATGAGACCAGAAGGATGAGAAGGTTAAAGAGCAAGAAGGGAAAAAAGATTTTAAAAAGAAAGAGAAAAGAGAAAGAAGAGGGGTAAGTAAAAGGAAATATTCACACAAAGAAGAAAGGCACTGAAAGAAGGAAATAGGAGTAATACAGGTGTATAGTAGAGTACTATGACCCAACCTTAAAAATCTCTAATTTCTGGGGGTGCTGGGATGGGTGGTTCCCTTGAGGTCAACAGCTCTTTGCCAGTTGGATCAGGCACAGTATCCCATCTCTACCAGGTATAGAGGAAAGACAAAAATACTATAAATAAAACCAAAACAAACAAGCAAAAAATTGGGGGGGGGGGGAAATAATAGGGGCAGTAAAACAGACAAAAATGAAGTCCTAAATATTAAACAAGGCAAAAATGGAAGATTGTATTTAAACTACAATAGTGAAAAAAAGGGAGCAAAAAGAGCAAAAAGGAAAAAAAAAGTAAAGGAAAAATGTTGAAATTAAGAAACAAACAAACAAACAAACAACAAAAAAAAAACAACCAAACAGTATATATATACTGCTGAATATTGTCCAGGAAACCAGTGATCTTCTGAGGTATGAGATGTTGATCGCAATATTAATACAGCTGTTCAAGATGGAGACTGGAGGCCCCTGCTGGTCTCTCAGACCCTGCACACTTGGGAGCCCAAATGTCTCCTCAGCCCACTTAAAAGACACTCCAAACTATGAACTTTGGTGAAGCAGAAGCTTTCCAAGGAAAGCACTTATCACTGGGATCTCTCCTGGCATGGCTACCCGCTTATCCAGTGTGCCAAATCCAGACTCCCTCTATACCCCTGAGGGTTAAGGATGTTAATCTGCCAAACACTTGGATCTCCACACTTCCCCAGCATCTCAGTCCCTGCCTTTGGTCAGCTCAGTCACTAAATAACTTGGCCAAGGTCTTCCAGCCAATCCCCGCACTGCAACATGCAAGGGCAGCTCCCCACAGTAGCTGTGTGGGCAGACCATAGCTGAAGGATATTAGCTCCCCTCTGGCTCTGCGGCTCAGTTTGGGGCCCCAGACAAGGTCCAAAGTCATCTGCATACCCGCCCAAGATCCCCCAAGGCAGTTCAATCGAGTGCCCAAGTCCACAGGTACCAAAACAGCCCACAGGTAAAGCTTTTCCTGCTTGCAGTCTCACTGTTGGTCTGGTTATAGCTGTGCGCAGCCTCCAGACGAACAAAGGCACCCACCACTTGCCAGTTTTCCACTGCTTCTGTCCTCCCAATGCGGTCCAGCAGTCTCTCGCTGACTTCCTGTGTCACCAAGGGAAGCCTCTGGGCAAAACCCACCAGCCAGAGATGCCTGGAGTCTTCTCTCCCCACTCTCACTGCACCTGGCCGCACAGAAACTGCTCCTCGGCTGCCATCTTAGTTGCCCTCTGTCTAAAAGTCACCTATTGTCTTTTATCTTTCACTGTTTCCCTTCAAAAGTCACTTTTCAGCTTTATTTTGTTCTTTCCTGGGTTATATATTCTTTTCTTTTGGCTGTTGAAAAAAATTATTTCTTTGTATTCCATTTTCAGTTGTTTTACCATGATGTGATAGGTATGGTTTTACTTATGTTCATTTATATTTGTCCCACCTGGAGTTTATAATGATCTAAGATCTTTCATCAGTTTTGGGAATTCAGCTATTACCTTTTTTTGAATATTGAATACCTCTTTATTATGTCTTCTCCTATGATTCCAATTAGATATGCTAGATATTTTCACTTTCACTGGTATTCTATAGATAAGAACGGGATAAAGATATTCTCATACATTCAAGTAATAGAATACTATGTGAAGCTAAAACAAACCAAAACCAAAAACTCAAATGGGACACTGTTTGTTTATTTATTTATTTTTAGGTAGAGTCTCACTCTGTCACCCTGGGGTGCTATGGCATCATAGCTTGCAGCAACCTCAAACTCTTGGGCTCAAGTGACCCTCTTACCTCCACCTCCCGAGTAGCTGGGACTATAGGCACCCACTATGACACAAGGCTAGCTTTTCTATTTTTTTGAAGAGTCGGGGTCTCATTCTTGCCCAGGATGGTCACGAACTTCTGAGCTCAAGCAATCCACATGCCTTGGGCTCCCAGAGTACTAGGAGTACAGGCGTGATCCTCCGTACCTAGTCTGGTGTTCCACTTCTAATAATAAAGAATTGTCTAGCTATAGACCATGACTCCTGATAATAGCAATTGGAAAAGCTAGATAAAATCCAAACAAATAAAATGAACAATCACTTGAACTACTATAAAGTACTATACTGTCCATATCTTGAACAGCCAAAATTGCAGAATAAAGAAAACTCACATAGGTGTGAATGACTCCTTTGTAATTTTCAAAGATTTTCCCTTTAGTTCTTCATGAGTCTTTTCTACTCACCTATCATCCAGATTACTTATTGTTTGTACAGTGGTTTCAAATTTAATATTTATTTGTTTTAAAAAAATTTTTAGAGGCAGGGTCTTGCTATGTTGCCTGGGCTGGTCTTGAACTCCTGAGCTCAGACAATCCTCCTGCCTCTACCTCCCAAAGTGCTACAATAATAGGAATGAGCCACTGCATCTGGCTCAAATTTAATATTTAATCTACCTAGTGAGTTCCTTGTTTTGAAAACTTTATTTTTATATTGTAGTTTTTTAATTTTTTTAAAAAATGTATAGTCTATTTTTTTTTATTTCACCAATCTTGTTTTCTATTTTGTTAATCACTGCTCATCTCTCTTACAAGGCCCTGAATTTCATTTATAAAAATCTCCCTAGTATTGTGAAATTGCCAAAAGCCCTAAACTTCTTGATTGCCACATTCTGCTAAGCTTCTGTTGCTCAAAGCCAATTAGGAATTAGTAGATACTTCCCTCAGAAAAGCCACACATTGTCAGCCTCACTTACTGCTGTTTCCTTCCTCTTAGCTCCTCAACTCCTGGATCTGTTAAGAGCCCTGAGCGCCAGTTTTTTTCTCTCTCACTAGATTTTGAAATTGCTGAAAGCTGTCCTCAGTTTCTCTGTGTCTTAGCAGTTGCTTTTTGCTCATTTTCTTAGCCTCTTTGTTCGTATCTCTTGCAAAAGGCAGATGAGGAATCATCTCAGTTTCCATTTTCTTCAAAGCCATTCAAGTCCTGGCTACTTTGGTAGCTCTCTGTTTCCTATACATTTCTTTTTAATCTAGCTGTTATGGTTGTTCTTAGTAGGGGAGGGTTGATCTGTTATAAATTAGTGTTTAATTGTCAAAAATGGAATGCCTTTTGCTTTTGATTTTTGTTTCAGCTACATAGTATACCATTGCTTAGATATTCTAAAATTTCTTTGTACAGTCCTTAGTTATAGAAATTAGAATTTTTTCCAACATTTGCTATTGCAAACTATAAAGCCATGAGTAATTTTGTGGGTATAGTATTTCACACATATGCAAATATCTGTGTAACATAAATTCCTAGAATGAAATTGTTTAAACAAAGGGAACAAAAGGGAATACTCATTTATATTTTGGTATACATTGCCTCTGCAGAACTTATACCTATTTATATTATAAATACCACATGAGTTATGAGCTTGCCTATTTTTCCACAGCCTAACAACACAGTGTGTTATTTTAATTTTGGTATTTGTCAATGGTAGCAAAAAATGGTCTCTCATTATAGTTTTAATTTGGGAGGGATTGAACAGTTTTCATATGGTTAAACTTCCAGGTTAACACACTGATCTATAGCTTTGTCATATAGATGATCAACTTTTCCCAGAATGTATTTCACTATAATTCCCATAAAATTTTGTTCAAAAACAAATGCTGTATCTTATATTTCCCCGTTTGGGCAAATTCATAAAAAAAGTCAATTATGAAAGAAATTCCTTTAGCCTTTTTATTGAAGAAAAATATACTAAATATAACATAGTATTATTTTACTAATTTTAAGTATATAATTTAATGGCATTACCATTATCTATACTCCCAAATTTTTTGTCTACCAAAACCTTTTTTTCTACCGAAAAATAACTCCTTCTTTCCTTCTACCTCCAAGCCCCTGCCAGTCTATTTTCTGTCTCTAGGAATTTTTCTATTTTTAGCATATCATAGGTGTATAATAGAATCAGTCAATACTTGTCTTTCTGCATCTGGCTTACCTTGTTATGCATAATTTTTTCAAGGACAATACACGTTGTAGCATATACCAAATCTTCATTCCTTTTTATGACTGACTATCCCATTGTGTGTTTACAGTACATATTGTTTATCTCTTTATCTATTGATGGTCATTTATAGTTTTTCCAAATTTTGGCTATTGTGAATAATACTATGAACATCAGTGTACAAATCTGTTTGAGACCCTGCTTTCGATTCTTTTGAATATGTACTTGGGAGCGGAATTGGTAGGTCATATGTGGTTCTATTTTTACCATTTAAGAAATTTCCAAATGGTTTTCTATAGAGGCTGCACCTCAGCAGCAGTTAACAGAGTTCAAATTTCTCCACATCCTTGCCAATATTTATCATTTTTCTTTTTTCTTTTTCTTTTTTTATGATAGTAGGTGTGATTTTGATCAGTGGTTTTGATTTGCATTTCCCTAATGATTAATGATGTTAGACATCTTTTCATGTGCTTATTGGACATTTGTATATCTTCTTTAAGGAAATTTCTATTCAAGTTCTTCACTCACTTTTTAATTCGGTAGTTTACTTTTTTATTACCAGTTGTAGGAGCTCTTTATGTATTCTGTATATTCTTCCCTTGCTAGATATATAATTTATAAATATTTTCTTTTTTTTAATAAATATTTTCTCTCAGTATGCTTTCTTTTCACTTTTTTGATAGTATTCTTTGGTGCATAAAAGTTCTTACTTGTGATAAAATCCAAATTATCTATTTATTCTTTTTTAATTGTGTTGTTGGTATCAAATCTATGAAGTTGTTATCAAATCCAATGTTATAAAAATTTTTCTCAAATTTTTCATAAGAGGTTTATAGCTTTAGCTATTCAGTTTAGGCATTTGATATATTTGAGTTAATTTTTATGTGTGGTGGATATACATGTAGATTCACATTTTGCATGCATCCAGTTTTCCCAGAACCCTTTGTTGAAAAGACTATCCTTTTCCCATTAAATGGTCTTGATACTCATGTCAAAAATTAATTGACAACACATATGAGTGCTTGTTTCTGGCTCTTTATTACATTCCATTGGTCTATATGTCTGTTGTAATGCCAGCACCATACTGTTTTAACTACCATAGCTTAGTAGTAACTATAGAAGTCAGAAAGTGTGAGTCATTCAACTTTATTCTTCTCTCTCAAGACTGTACTGTGTATGTCAGGGTCCTTAACAATTCCAAATTAATATGAGGATCTAATCCTTTTTCATTTCTGCCAAAATAATAATAATAATAATAATAGAAATAAAGGCTGTTGGGGCTCCGCGCCTGTGGCTCAAGCAGCTAAGGCACCAGCCACATACACCTGAGCTGGCCAGTTCAAATCCGGCCCAGGCCCGCCAAACAATGACAGCTGCAACCAAAAAATAGCCAGGCGTTGTGGCAGGCACCTGTAGTCCCAGCTACTTGGGAGGCAGAGGCAGGAGACTTGCTTGAGCCCAGGAGTTGGAGGTTGCTGTGAGCTGTGATGCCATGGCACTCTACCCAGGGTGACAGCTTGAGGCTCTGTCTCAAAAAAAAAAAAAAAAAAAAAAAGGCTATCGAAATTTCAATAGGCAGTTACACTAAATCTGTAGGTCTCTTTGAGTATTTCTATGCGTCTTTTCACTTATGTATATCTTCTTAAATTTCTTTCAGCAGTGTTTGTCATTTTAAGCATTTAAGTCTTTTGCTTCCTTATTTAGATTTAATCTTAAGTATTTAAAAATTATTTTAGTTACTATTATAAATAAGATGCGTTCCTTATCTCCTTTTTGTATCATTCATTGCTGGTGTATATAAACAACTGGTTTTTGTGTGTTGACTCTGTACCCTAAAAAGTTGCTCCATTTGTTTATTACCTCTAGTGACTTTCTTAGGGATTTTGTGGAATTTTTTACATATAAGGTAATGTCACTTGTGAATAGAGAAAGGATTACCCCTTCCTTTTTAATATAAATGTCTTTTATGTCTTTGTAATGGCTCTGGTGAGAACTTCTAGTATATTATTAAATAGCTGTGATGAAACCAGGTATTCTTTTTTACATTTTCATTTTACTTTTTCTGAAACCAGGTCATCTTATCTTGTTCCTGGAGAGTGGAGAGTTAGTCTTTCACCACTGGTCTCAAACTCCTGACCTCAAGCAATCTTCTCACCTTGGCCTCCCAGAGTTCTAAATTATAGACATGAGATGCTGTGCCCCACCTCAAACAGCAAGTGTTGAAATGACTTCATCAGACCTCTCCAGCTTGGTGGGCAAAACCTTATGAACGGCAGCTCTTGCCAGGTTTAGTCTCAAAAACTAAAAACAAAGAAAACTTTATGATCTCTTCGTTTCATGGTGTCTTAGTTTTATAATGTCTTTGTTTAAGTTCTATCTACATTAGTGACAGTCGAATAAATAGTGTCAGAGAGTTACTGAAAGAATTATTGTCATTCCTTGTGTCAACCACTCCACATTGGATTCCTTGCATCTCTGTTGAATATACAAAGCACTTTCCCTTCTCAGTGTGAGCTTTCTGTCATTCTGCTTAAAAGAATCTTCCCTAAATACTTACAGGGGTTTTGACCACTCACTTATATAGGTCTTTGCTCAGAGACATTTTCTTTAACTCTCCTTTCTAAACTAACCCTGAAGAGTAGCTATCTCATTACCCTGTCTTATTTTTCTTTGCCAGTCTCGATTCTTCGCCCTACATTAAATGTACTTAGATATATTTCTTTGTTACTTGTTCACCAATGCCACGTATAAGCTCTACCAGGGCGAGGCTTTGTTTTGTTCGATTCCAACACTTAAAACAGTACCTTGAATACATGTTAGGTACTTAGAAAATATTTTCTGAATAAATGAACTATTAAATATACCAATAAAAAAGTTACTCAAGAAGTAAAGGAAGGCTGGCATGGTGGCTCATGCCTATAATCCTGGCACTATGGCTGAGGTGGGAGGATGGCTTGAACTCAGGAGTTCGAGATCAGCTTGAGCAAAGTGAGACCCCTGTCTCTAACTAAAATTAGAAAAATTAGTCAGGCATTGTGGTGGGCACCTGTAGTCCCAGCTACTGGGGAGGCCAAAGCAGGAGGAACGCTTGAGCCCAGAAGTTTGAGGTTGTAGAGAAGTACAAGATGATGCCACAACACTCTAGACTGGGAAATAGAGAGAGAAGAAGTGAATCTCTGCCTAATAAATAAAATAAAATAAAATAAAATAAACCAATAAAAAGTAAAGGAAATCTATATTCATTGTGATATTATTATATCACTAAAATATAGCTAGATTGAGCTCCCCATACTATGCCCTGGATGCTCTCTCTCCCTCCACCTCTCATTCTGCTTTCCTTCCTATTGGTTTCCCTTTCTAGCAGATCCTTCCCTCATGTGGCACCTGGCACATCATTGCAGGCTGAAAAACCCAGAGAAAAGGACATATGTCTGTTCTAGTAGCATCGGCAGAATTTCAGGACTCTCTGGGGTTCAGCACATCTGAACCAAAAGCTCTGTCAAGGGGTATAAATCTGTTCATTGGCCAGGCCTGGGTCACTTGTCCCCTCCTCAAGCCCACTCAAGCCATGTGGACCAATAATGGGGAAATCGAGGCACTAGAAGATAGGTAAAAGGATGCCAGCAAGGAAAAGGGAGCAGAAACACTCCATTCTCTTTGATTTAAAAAAGATAGAGAAAAATAAAACAAATTATTTGCTACTCAGTAACAACTGGTTTAGGTCCTCGTCTCCAGGAAACTGATACAAATAAATACAAATTGGTTTCAAACTAGCATTCTTGTCTTTTTTTCATGCTTTGTTAGCCAAGAGGTGCTAACTGAAACAGTAAGGAGGCAGTAGGTCTCTAAAGTTCCAAATGTTAAGCAAGGGCTTGAGAGGAAGGCCTATGTCTATGAGCCTTTTCAAACACATGTGTGAGGAGACTTTCAAAGTGCCAGGAACTGTTCTAGATGCTGGGGACAATCCCCCCTCAACTCCCCATCCTCTTTTGTTTCTAATATATCATATAATTTATTTGTTTATTGTCTGTTTCTCTCTATTTCCCTTATTCCATGAGGGCATAGAGTTTTGTCTCTTTTGTCCACAGCTGTATCTGTTGAGCCCAGAACAGTGCCTGGCATACAGAAGCACTCAGTGATAGTTGTTGAATAAAGGAATGTGATCATTTGAATTTCAGTGGTTTTGGTTTTCTCTGTCCTCTCTTCTCTTTTCTGTGCTATTTTAGCAGCTAATTTTATCCTATCTGATACATTTTGCTTATTCCTTTATAAGATTTTAATTTTTTCTCTTACATATTCATTTCCTTTATAGTGTTTGCAACTATGACTTAAAAATTGTGTTTAAATTATCTTCTGATATTGTGTGTAGCTGAACAGCTTCATAGAAACTTAGAATAACATGTGCACATATACACACACAGACACACACTAGCGACCAGCTCTGCACTGCAGTTTTATAGCGATTCTCATTGTAGTTCGTGCCAGGAAAATAACAATCCCCTGTGATCAGAGTTTTTTCTTTCTTTCTTTTTTTTTTAATGCTTAGCTGTCATTAACATGAAGGTTTTCTAATTTGCTTTGTCAGTTTTATATTAGAAAAGGCAAAAGAAGAATGAAAACCAATTTGACATACAACAATAACACATTAATTCATATCGAAAATATTTTATAATGATCAGAGGCTAGTGGTGGTTTTCTCAAAGGATCCCAACGTTTGAATCTAACAACCTAGTACAATCTGAGCATCTTGCATATTTTTCATTCTACGGGACAAAAAATACAAGTAGAACTCTCTTTTTCCTTAACCAAGTTCCTTTTTTTAATTAAGTAGATGTTTTCTCAACCTTCCACAATCTCATGCCCCTCCTTGCAAAAGTCTGACACACTCCTGAGTTTTCAATAAGAAAAGTGAATGTAGCTTTGTCCCATTTCTCTTTTTATAATGGCAGTCAAATTAGAATTACTATGTTAGGTTTAAGGCTTATGAATTCACATACATCAATATATTTGTAGAGTCCTTTTCCTCCTATAATCTTAATTTTGTATTTTTATTTTTTTTACTTTTTTTTTTTTTTTTTTGAGACAGAGTGTCATGATGTTGCCTTCTGTAAGTGCCATGGTGTCACAGCCCACAGCACCTCAAACTCTTGGGCTTAAGTGATTGTCTTCCCTCAGTCTCCCAAGTAGCTGGGACTACAGGTGCCCGCCACAATGCCTGGCTATTTTTGTTGTTGTTGTTGTTGTTGTTGTTGTTGCAGTTGTCATTGTTGTTTAGCAGGCCCCAGCTGAATTCAAACCCACCAGCTCCAGTGTATGTGGCTGGCACCCTAGCTGCTGAACTACAGCAGCTTTACTTTTTTGTCAATGATTTTGGTTATATATATATATATATATATATATATATATATATACATATATATAATACTTCAAAGCTTTTATGGAAGGAAATAAGTTATAAATAAATCCATTAAAATTTTAGGACATGTTTATGTACTAGTCAGTGTAACATTCTCTAGGAGTGTTGTGGAGGACCTAAGCAAAGTATAAGACCTCCCATGCTCTTGAAGAGTCTCCAGTAGTATTTATAGAGAATATCCAAGGAGGCTGGATATTCTCTGGATCTTAGGATTTCAGAGTTCATGATGGCTGTAGGTTATTTAGAAAATGGTTCACCACATTTTCAAATATAAGAAGCTCCTTCTCATGTCAGAAGATTCTGTAAATCCTGTATTAGTCAGGATAGGTTAGGCTATGTGGCAACAGCAAATAACTCCAATATGTCAGCAACTTAGAACTAGCAACTTTATTTCTAGGTCATACTACACATGCAACCTAAATCAATGAAGGCTTATGGTAATTGTGGTCACTCCAGCAGCCAGGATGATCGAGCTGCCATCATTTTTGATCACTCAAGCAGAAGAAGAGCAGAATTTTGGAGGGTTTCCTTTTGGCAATCAAAATGTGGCTCAGAGGTAACAGTCATCACTTGTCCTCACAACTCATTCACCAAAACTAGTCACATGGCATCACCCAACCACAAGGGGGGCCCAGATAAGCAATCCTTGCATGGGCTCTGAAGGAGGAGAGAACTGGAAATATTGGCTAAATGCACAGTTGAGCACCACAGAGGTACCTGCACAATGGTGGTTGGAAATTTTTAACATTGATCGTTTGAGAAAATACTTAATGATAAAAACTTGCTATGAACTTGAGTAACACTTTAAAAATAATTTATATTGCATGAATCATATTAATATTTAAGTATATGTCACAAGACTAAAATATTTTTATAAGAATTAGCACCAGTATTATTTTTTAGGAAGAGAACTCCCTTTGGGAAAATATCCTTATAGTTACAGGGAAGAAATGTGGGAAAGCAAGTCCAGGTACTTTTCTCCATTGCAGGGGAAGAATACAGAGTTTTAGGAGGCAATGCTAGAAGACAAAAGGGAGGAAGAGTGGGAAGAGGTGAGGGGGGGAGGAGAGAACGGCTAGCAAATGAGAAGAAGGATTGCTTCTGTGAAATGACTCACTTCCTCTGACTTTCACCCTCCCACCCATGAACTTCAATAATGTTTAGTAAACTGGTAAGTGCAAGATGTAAGGACATTTATGGCTGTGAAAACTAAAGCAGGGACAAGTTTTATGTTGGGCTGAAGTAGCGATTGTCTTAGCCTGTAATGAGGCGGGGGACTTGAGGTAGAAGATGACTAGAGAACATAAATTGTTCAGAAGTTTGTCAAGGTCTTGGGGAGGGCTTTAGATGTCCTGGCCACAAACTGCCAATTTTATGTAACTCTTGAAGTTTCCCAGCTGATATTTGTGTTAATTAATGTTACATATTGTCATTGTTAATATTATTTTTTAAATTCACTTAAATAAATTTTTGCATTGATTTATTTACTTAATACTTGTTGACTGCAAACAAGACATCAAAGAACATGATAATGGAGATTCTTTTCATCTATGAAGCTTATTATTACCCAGGAGAGGCAGAAGTCAAATAAATCCATATGGAATAGACTTAATTATTTATTTATTCTTCAACAATGCTCAATGGTTATAGACTTATAGTCCCAACCCATAGAACCTATGGGTTGGAACCACAGAATCAAGAATTAAGGAGACAGGTCTGGAGCGGAGAGATTAAAGATGGTGGCTGAGTAACAGCTTCCCTGTAACTGGGCACGGCAAATCTGGGGAGACAAGACTCCAGACATCTCTGGCCAGTGGGATCTGCCTATGATCATCCCTTTGAGGATACAGGGAGCCAGCAAGGGACTTCTGGACCCAAGGAGGAGGACAAAAACAGTGGAAAACTGGCAAGCGGCTGCGTGTGTTCGATCAACCTAATCACGCCGGCAACCGTGAGTACAAGCAGCAGTGAGACTGCAAACCGGAAAGGCCTTACCTGTGAACTTTTTTGGTGTTCTTGGAC
>CAUYPK010126007.1:0-13964 GCA_963574355.1 Loris lydekkerianus
AATAGACCTGCCATTCGATTCTATAATTCCTTTACTAGGTTTATACCCAGAAGACCAAAAGTCACAATATAACAAAGACATCTGTACCAGAATGTTTATTGCAGCCCAATTCATAATTGCTAAGTCATGGAAGAAGCCCAAGTGCCCATCGATCCATAAATGGATTAATAAATTGTGGTATATGTACACCATGGAATACTATGCCGCCTTAAAGAAAGATGGAGACTTTACCTCTTTCATGTTTACATGGATGGAGCTGGAACATATTCTTCTTAGCCACGTATCTCAGGAATAGAAGGAAAAGTATCCAATGTACTCAGCCCTACTATGAAGCTAAATTATAGCTTTCACATGAAGGCTATAACCCAACTATACCACAAGACTATGGGGAAAGGGCCAAGGAAGGGGAAGGGAGGGTGGAGGTTTTGGTGGAGGGAGGGTAATAAGTGGGGCCCCATCTATGGTGCATGTTAGAATGGGTACAGGTGATTGCACTAATGTACACAGCTATGATTTAACAAAAACAAAATTAAAAAATAAAATAAAATAAAATAAAAACATTATTTGGCAAAAAAAAAAAAGACTAAAATGGAATGCTCAGAAATGAAAATAATACCTGAAATGAAGAATAAACTGAATAGAAATCACACAAGATTAGATAGTATAGGAGAAAAGGATAGTGAACTTAAGATATGGAAATAAAAAATTCTCCAAAATGAAGCACACAAACAAAAGACTAAAAAATAATTAACACAGTATCAAGGGACCTACTTGACAATATTAACTACTATAATCTAGTGGGATAAGAGTTTGATATATGTGGTGGCAGTACAGTAGACAGAAACATTAGTTTGAAGAAATAATTCCCCCAATTTAATAAAATCTGTAATTCTACAAAATCAATTAGGTCGATGAAATACAAACAAAGTGATGGAAAACCTAAAGAAACCCACACTTAGGAATATCATGAAGTGATGAAGACCAAGAAAAAGAACAAATATTAGAACAACTGACTTCTAAAGCTAAGTATATATTAGTGATTCCTAAAGTAATCACTTTTAAAAATTACAGAGATAACAGTAAATACTAAGTTAGATAAAATGTAAAAGGAATACTAAAGAATATTCAAACAACCCAGAAGAAGACAAACAGGAAATAAAGGAAACATAGAAAAAATAAATAATAAAATAGTAGACCTAACTTTAAACATAACTATAATTACATTAAAGAATGCAATAATTGAGAAAATATACAATCATAAAAGGAAAAAAAAGAAATTGATAGATATAGGAGTGAAAAAATGAAAATAGTATGTTTAAAGCCAACTATATTGACTATTACATTAAATGTAAATTATCTAAAGGTAAAAAAATAATAATAAAATAAAATAAAATTACTTTTAGACTCAGTGTCTTAATTTCATTTGATTTTTCTATGGTTCCTTACACATTTGGTGCTTGCCTTCTTACGTATATTTAAAGTTTTGGACATAGTTTGCTGGTTAGTTGAGGTTATTAAATCATAGTAGTTAAATATACATTTTTAAAATCATTTCTATCAATGTCACCTATGTTTCTCCGTAAAATCAGGTAGTATAAAATCACATTTGACATAAAAGTTCCTATTTTATAGATTCAGTTGGGCATTTAACTAGATATGTTAAGTTTTTATCATAAGTAAAACCAAATTTTATCTCAAAAGTTGAGAGAAATCAGCATTTTTAAAGTACAGTCACTCACGGTATCTTACCCAGAATTTTTTCTTCCAAACTCTGTGTCTACAAATTCAATAATTAGCATTATTTCCACTTGTTTGTGAATGAATTTTTACTTAATTATTTAAAATCCTTGGCCACCTGAATACTCATTTTGGAAAAGCAATGCTGGTTAAAACATTAATTTTGTTCTTTGGTATATTCCTTTTCTAACAAAAATTGAAAGGACTTTTTTTGACACCCAGGTGCTTCTGTACATAAATGAGTGAGCTGATTAATTGCATTGGTGTTTTGTAGCCTTAGGAGGCACATGGATTGGTTATCTTATGATGTTTAATACGTTTTTCCTTTTTATACTTTTTTGTTTTTATTATATAATAAAGACCCTATTTCTTTAAACTCAAACCATAGAACGATGTGTATGCAGAGTGATAGTTTCCCTGAGTCTATGTTAAATTAAGTATTGACTTTGCAAGCTCTATATCATTTATTATTTACCATTGTCAATCTGTGGAATTTATTAAAAAATTGATAAGAATGCCTGGTGGTAAAATCCCCACAGGTGTCAAATTGAATGACCCAACCAAGCCAATTACAAAATTGACAAATTTATGGTTACTCCAATAAAAATGGCACAATCTGATTTTAACAGGAACTGATATTTTTTAAGGACACTTTGAGACATTTTCTTTGAAGGAGTAATGTTCTTCAATTTTAGAAAACTACCCCCCCTTTTTTTATTCTTTTCAGAAAATTGCTTTCTTGTGAAGCTTGTTAGCCTTTCTGTTCCTTCTGCCTTTTTTCAGAAGTTGATTTCTCATTCTTCAGCACTTTAGAAAATGTTAGGAGAGAATTTCAAGTATTTAAAAAATAGATTTTTAGCAGATTCACCTTTTGTGCAAAGTGTCAGACAGTTCAAGGGGCACCCTGAGCTTTCTCACATCTTTTGTCACTGGAAGAGAATTTCATTCCTAAAGAACAATTGTTCACATTGCAAAAATAAGTCTCCTACATAGGTGCCCCTGCTAATAGCCTCAAGAGACAGGATAAAAAAATAAGTGATCCCATGGACTGATTAATCTGCTCTTTCACCCGTCACCAAATCTAGGGCTCTCCACCAAAGTTGTAATGGAGAATTCTGGGGGAAAAAATGCATTGTAGCTTTCTAAATGACTTTTAAACTTCCACTACACAACTGTTTTCTAATTTAGTTTTTGTGAGCAAGATCATGTAAGCAAAGAACAAAAAGTCAAATGAAATAAAGAAGTCTTGGAGATAATGTTAAAAATATTTGTGACCAATCTTTCACACCCATGACATTAAGAGTGTGGATAGCTTTAGTTAAAAAGAAATGGTGGGAAAAACGAGCTTTTTTCAATTCTACACAGTTATCAAACAAAAGTTCTCTTCCCCTCTGTTACTCAGTGTGTGAACAGATATTGTTATCACAGTTTCTCAAGTCTAGCTGCACGTTAGAATCACTGGAGGCTCCTGAAGCTGACCACTGCTGGGAGGCCAGCCCCAGAAAATCTTCCTTCAGGGAATCAGGTACCCGCATGTGTTTCCGCTTCTCCAGGTGACTTACATGCAGCCAGGATTGGAAAGACATGGAGTTAGACTAACACTTCTACCTTCAAAAGAAAACTGGAAAGCATATGAAAACTAAAAAAAAAAAAAAAAAAAAAAAAAAAAGAATTTTCTTTTCTAAAAAAAAATTTTTTTTTCTCTCTGATGAAAATGAAGCTGTCTGGGGATGACTGGCTGTGTGTTACGCTAGCACTGAGGTTTTCTTTTCTTTTTTTCTTCTTCCTGAGACAGAGTCTCAAACTGTTGCCCTGGGTAGAGTACTGTGGCGTCATAGGTCACAGCAACCTCCAACTCTTAGGCTCAAGCAATCCTCTTGCCTCAGTTTTTCTATTTTAGTAGAGACGGGGTCTCAGTTTTGCTCAGGCTGGTCTTGAACTCCTGAGCTCAAGCATTGCACACCCAGAGTGCTAGGATTACAGGTATGAGCCACTGTGCATGGCCAGCACTGAGGTTTTCTATAAAGGTAATTAGCCCTGACTTTTTATTATTCTCAGTATTATTACTAGAAGTAGGACTATGTAGCTTCTGAAACACATGTTTCAATTAATCAATAAGTTGATAGATACTTTCAGATCCTTTGCTCTATAAAAATACTGAACAACAAATTTTAAAACAGCATCCTTGCCCTCAGGGCATTTCCACATTTTTGTGAAGACAGGGCAGGCTGAGGATATAGAACATAAGGAGAGAGGGAGTGGGCCCGTGTAAAAGATGGGCCAAGTCATCAATAGGTAAAGGTGACATCTGGTAAGTGTGTTCTGTCATTGAAGATACTGTGATCTTAAACTCTTTTGACTTTAGACAAGCAAATGCTTTATGTCTCATTCATTCCGCGCTTTTCAGCCCATCTAGTACTCAACAGTCAGGAACTTGGGATAACAGAGAATACACTGAGTAGTGTGCCTCTTATAATAGAGAAAGGTATCTTGCAGTAAAGTGCCACTCTACAAAGTAGATTGAGGGAAAATGTGTGCTAACAGCAGAGATTAGTAACAACCTGTAGTTAATTTTTGAAAAGTAATGCCTACATGACTCAACATTTATTATACTATAATGATTAAGAGCACTGACTCTGGAATGAAACACCTAGGATTTCCTATCTGGCTATTCTCAGACATATATTTAATCTTTAACCCTCAATTATTCATATCCCTAAAGTGAGGATAGTGGTAGTATCAAATTCAGATGGTTTTTGTGAAATTACACTCAGGAATCTATCTCAAATGCTTAATGATGTACCTGGTACATGTTGAATCCTTAATAAAAATGCTAGTTTATAGTTGTTATTGCTTTTTAGCTCTTATGCTATTACTTATTAACACAAGCAATGCAAATATGCCTCCCTGTATGCCATGATGTAACAGAGCACTATGCAACAAAATAAACTGAGAATGCTGAAAGGTAATTATCAGAATCATACATTAAAAATCTATACTGATAAAAAATCATGCTCAACCTAGAATAACGCTGAAGAGCATGAAGGACTGAATGCCTTCATGAAAATGGGAACATTGTGGGAATTCTCATTATCTGCTTCTGTAAAAATGCAGTATCAACTTTGCAATGTTGACAAGCTACAGGCCTCATCGGACTGTTCACAAAAATTAAGTGAGAAATGCTAATTTTAGCTTCTGTTCATTGTAGCTCAGTAATCAATAGGAATTCAGTGAGAAAGTAGTAGGGATAAATCTATAGACTTTACATGATCACAAGTCTATGAAGGTTTTGTAAAATATATTCTGTAGGTCTTGTTAAGACACCAGATACCAGTAGAGGACATTTTCAAGGTATCTTAAAAGAAAAATCTATTTTTTAGCTTTTTGAAGGCTCAAAATAAAACAAAAGAAAAATGCCTTATTCAGTCAGATTCATATTTAGAGTACCCTCAGTGTCCACCTAAAAGGTAAGAATTTTTCTTCAGCAAACAATGTCAAAAGGTGAACATGATATTCCAGATGTTCCAAGTATCTATGTATGAACATTCAGCTGTGATTATGCTGTAGAAGGGGAGGCTCAGACACACTTAGAGTGACTGCTCCAGCCTATGTAAAAGACAGAGAAAACCCATTATTGTTGATGAGAAGTCAGTAAACCTGACAATGAATGGAGACAAAATCTTCAGCTTAGCTTAAGATCTTAGAGTCCTGTGAAATATGGGCCACATCAGTTTCTGCAAATGTGAAAAATTAGAATGAAGTGGGAAATGGTAAAATGGGCTGAGTCTAAGATGGGAATATCTGCATGTGTTGGGAGGGAATGGTTGAGTTTGGTTGAAAAGACTATTTGAATAGAGAACACAAAAGATAAAAATGAGATTGGCTTCAAAACAGAGAGAGATTTTCAGGTGGTAGCAGGGACAGTGCCAGAGAAAGCCCTTGGTTGAACATTCCAGTGTTTGGAGTGTGACTCCTTATTTACCTACACTAGCTACACTAAGTATATTATCCACAATTCTGAAAAGTCTGGGCAAATCACATGGTGGGACTCCAACAATTGGTACATGGAAGAATAACAAATACAGGAGGAAGTCTTCAAAGTAAAGGAAAAAAAAATGGAGAAAGGAAAATTGAAGTTTGAGTCTCAGAGCCTGTTGCATAGTGGTGAGGACGTCAGCCATATACATCAAAGGTGGTGAGTCCAAACCCAGCCAGGGACAGCTAAACAACAATGGCAACTGCAACAAAAAATAGCTGGGCATTGTGGTGGACACCTATAGTCCCAGCTACTTGGAAGACTAAGGCAAGAGAATTGCTTAAGCCCAAAAGTTTGAGGTTGCTTCAAATAGCCAAGACATTACTCAGAAATAAAAACAAATCAGAAAGAATCATGCTAACAGACTTCAAACTACACTATAAATCTATAGTGATCAAAACATCATGGTACTGGCACAAAAATAGAGAGGTAAATGTATGGAACAGAATTGAGAGCCAAGAGATGAACCCAGACACTTATAATTTGATCTTTGATAAGCACATCAAAATATAAATTGGGGGAAAGATTTCCAATTTAACAAATGGTGCTGGGAGAACTGGCTGGTTGACTTATAAAAGACTGTAACTGGACCCACATCTTTCACTATTAACAAAAATTGACTCTCACTGGATAAAAGATTTAAACTTAGGACATGAAACTAAAGACTCTTGGAGAGAGTGCAGGAGAAACACTTGAAGAAATTGGCCTGGGAGAATAATTTATGAGGAGGACCACCTGGCAATTGAAGCAACACCAAAAATACCTTACTGGGATTTGATCAAACTAAAAATTTCACAGCTAAGAACACAATAAGTAAAGCAAGAAGACATCCCTCACAATGGGAGAGGATATAAGCAGGTTATGTTTCTGACAAAGGTCTGATAACAAGAATCCACAGAGAACTCAAACTTATTTATAAGAAAAGAACAAGTAATCACATTTTATTGTCAGCAAGGGACTTGAACAGAAGCTTCTCTGAAGAAGATAGGTGTATGGCCTACAGACACATAAAAAAATACTCATCATCTTCAATTATCAGAGAAAGGCAAATCAAAACCACTTTGAGATATCGTCTAACTCCAGTAAGAGTGGCTCACATAACAAAATCTCCAAACTACAGATGTTGGTATGGATCTGGAGAAAAGGGAACACTTCTGCACTGCTGGTGGGAGTGCAAACTAATATGTCCCTTTTGGAAAGAAGTATGAAGAATACTCAGGAATCTAAAAGCAGACCTCCCATTTGATCCTGCAATTCCTCTACTAGGTCTATATCCAGAAGACCAAAAATCACTTTATAACAAAGATATTTGCACTAGATTGTTCAATGCAGCTCAATTCATAATAGCCAAGTCATGGAAGAAGCCCACATTGCCATCAACCCATGAATGGATTAATAAAGTGTGGTATATGTACACCATGGAATATTATGGAGCCTTAAAAAAGATGGAGACTTTACCTCTTTTACATTTACATGGATGGAACTGGAACACATCCTACTTAGTAAAGTATGTCAAGAAAGGAAGAAAAATATCCAGTGTACTCAGTACCATTATGAAACTAATTTACAATCACTCACACTTTCACATGAAAAATAGATCGCAACTATGGCCCAGGATGAAGGATGGAGGAGGGGTGGATTGAAGCGGAAACAGGAGGTCAGATCAAGGGAGGAAAAATGGTGGGATCATACTATGATGCATATTGCAAGGGTGCATGTCGGATCTATTAAGTATAGAGTATAAACGTCTTAATACAATAATTAAGTAAACGAAATGTGGTACACATTAACCTGTGTGATGTAAGCGTTCCTAACTGTATATAAAATCAACACATTGTACGTCATAAATGTATTAATGTATACATGATCTCTGTGTTTATGATTTAATAAAAAATAAATAAATAAATAAATATGGAGTTTGAGGTTGTTGTGAGCTGTGACATCATGGCACTCTACCAAGGGTGATGGTGAGACTCTGTCTAAAAAAAAAAAAAGAAAAGAAAAGAAAGAAAAGAAAATTGAAGTTTGAAATAGTAAAGATTCAAATTGGTTGAAAGGTGGTAGGAACAGGAATTCTAAACACGGGTGTAATTTATGTACAAAAAGATTTTCACAAGTTTTAGAAATAATGTGCTTTATTGCACATTTAGGAATCCAGATGTTAGATTTTACCAATGAATTTCTCTGATAATTGTGCAATTGCATTTTACTAGAAGCAACGTGTTTTAAATGGCTTTGAAGAAGACATTTATGATTTATCTAAATAGATCTTTATCAGACAGAATTGACTTTGGGGGAGGAAAAAATGATATGAAAAACTACTTTTTTGGTGCAACATTCGACTTTACATTTGTAGTGATCATGTGAGAAGGAAGTGAAGAGTAATGTTTATGAGATTTCATTATGTTTGAATATACTATGAATAAAATCTTCTCCCTTAAATCCATTGTGTTGTCACATCTATCAATGCTTGAGTTCCAATACCAATGCCTTCAATGACAAAGCAGTGATGACAATTGGCACAACTGTTTATGGAGATCTTGTAACCTTTGATTTGATAATGAGTTATATAAATGGTCTGTGAACATAATATGCACAGTGAGTGTGAATATGTGTGAGAGAGAGTCTGTGTGTGACTAGAACCAGGATAAGAATTAAGAGATTCCCATCTTCAATACCTGTGTTTTTTTTATCACTTACAAATGCAGAAGAAAACCCTTTATATAAAGTTGTAAGTAGGAAACTTCTGAGAGGAAAAGTGAAAATGTCCGATATTTTAAATCCCCAAATAATTATTGAGCAGTTCCAACCACATATGAGTAAGAAGGGTGGGAGGGAGGTTAGTTTGATGTCTAGCATTTCTACATGGTTCTATTTAACTTTTCACTGTATGATAATAAAGAAGTTTTAACTTGTTTAAATTCACAAAGTGGAAAATTTGTTTTACCTCAGCTGATTCATTCCTTCATTGGAAACATCTTTATTACAATTTTTTTTTGTTGAGACCAACCTGAATTCTTACAGGTGTCATTTAATTCTACTGAGTATTATGGTACTGGGGATAAGGTTTGGGAATATGCAATAAAAAATGATAACAACATGATTAAAATCAAATAACCTGCTGTATTTTATTTGAAATTATACATACGCTATTTAGGATGATTCCAAGTTACAACTAGGAAATCCTCCAAAATTTTATATGAAAATAGATTATTAGGCATTAGGATATGATTTCATCCAGAAAAGTATGTTATTAACAGTGTTTAGGTTTCCAGGCATGCTCCTCATGTTAAATTTATCCTATAATATTATTGATATAATGTAATTTTATGAAGAAAGTACAACAAATGTTGTTGTAACTCCAGGTAACAGACATTTTAAAAGATAAATTAGCTTTATACTCATTTTGATCTTGTGAGCTTGAGGCAACATAGGTTCAATTAGATAAATAAAAAATGTGTGAGCATTTGTGTGGCTAAAGGAAAAAATTGAGTGGGGTATTTTCTAAACGTCTACCATATACCAAAAGTAGTATGCTAGAAGATTTATGTGTTACCTAAATTAGATCTCAGATTAACTCTAAGAGTAAAACATTTTATCTCATTATAGAGACGGGAGAATTGGTATATTAATGTTAAGTAATTGCCTTAAATCACATAGCTCAGAAGTGGTATATGTAGGATTTTAAATCTGGCCTATCCATTGTTTATTCTCTAGATTTCAGGATTTTCAGATTTTTAGCAGTTGAAGATTCTGGAGCTACATGGCATCCCGGAGGGCAGTCTATTGTGACTGACTTGAGCTCTGGGAGGGGTCATTCCTCAAGGCAAAAGGCACTTCTACACCTAGGTATAGAGACAAGGAAAATTATGAAGATTTAAGTGAAAGGACTAGTAGGGGCAGCAAGTAAACTAGAAGAAAACACACATGAGGGAAACCACACAAAAATTCTGGCCACATGAAAAATCTGAGCAGATCGTCTCCCCACAAGGCAGATGATCCTGCCTATGAAGAAGTTATGGAAATGACAGAAAAGGAATTTGAAAGTATGAATGGCAAAAACAAAGAAAATAATTGAAGGGAAAGTGGATAACAACCAAAAGGAAATCCAAAAATTGATTCAAGAGATGAATGAAAGATGTGATGTAATTAGAAAGGATATATTGGAGATTATGAATATCAAGGAGTCATTCAGAGAGCTTAAAGATGCAGCTGAAAGTGTTAATAACAGATTCAATCATGGAGAAGAAAGATTCTGGATATATACAATGACTAGCTTCACTTCTGAACTTGACTTGTCCATGTCAATGGATCAGCTTCACTGCCAGAGAACAGTAAAGGAGGAACACAAAGCTCTGGACTATCAAAGGGAGATCGACCAGCGTCATTGTCACTTGCATGTCTTACTATGGGCAAAACCTTGCACAATGCTCCTATCCTTATTTTATAGCAAAGAAAATCTAAAGCCCCCATCAGGTAAGTTACTGTTCTTCCTTTACCAAGATAGGGTAATGCCAGAACCCATTATCTCTATCTTCAAATGCCATTTCACTAACATTTTTAAGGATCTACCATGTATTTGTTTTATGTTCTTTTTCTAGTATCCTTTATTATTTTTTAAACTTTTCACCCTGGAACTGATACTAGAAATTTTTAATTTTTTAAAATCACTTGGATATACTGTCTTATGTTGTTATATTTCTTTATCTGAAACTTCCCTTCTGGGAAGCAGGTGTGTTTATAATCCCACCCAGACTTTCCCAGAGAACCTGAAGGGTCACTTGGTTTCAGACAGCACATATTACTATACTGGTATGTCCTGGTGGCTTTTGGATTATGTGGCTGATTTAAGATGCATAAGACCACTAATAAGGACCAAAGTAATATGTTGGCTCAGAAGCTGGATGAGAGAGAGAGAAAAAGACCAAAGAAATGAAAATACTATGAGGCAAGAACTTTGCATGTAAAATTAAAAAAAAAAAAAATCTGAGTTCAAGTTCTGATTGTATGACATTGTTGAAGGGGTATTTCTGTACTTTGGTTTTCTTGTTTGTTAACAAAAGTAAAGTACTAACATATTTCAGTGATTCTAAGGTATACTTTTCTCATATTTTAACATCTTTGAAATAAGAACATGTTTTATAATGATGTCAAATAGTTTAATTGACAAAATATTTTCCTTGTAAGTGACACTGGAAATAACATGTCTTAGAACTGATGGTGTCTTAGATATGATTAAACATAATGTGTCCCTTGCCAATCATTATATTCATTTTTTCTTTACTTCTTAACATTGAATTTTAAATTTTTAATCCCATTTTCCTCAACAAAGACATGACCAGAGAACTTTAGAGAAAACTTTCTGTCCTACTAGGAAAGACACAACAGAAACAGCTTTCTGAACATTGTCATGTTTAGATGTGACTTTTAAAACAGTTGGAGCCATCTCTTTTCCAGCTGGAAATTAAAAATACATTAGTGAAGAACAAAACCACAAGAAATGCTAAAGGCAGAGGAGTGAGCCAAGAATCACCATGCCCAGAAAACTGTAATTCTTGTTATATATGACAACGCATTTTCTTCTTACTAATAGAATTTAGATCATGAATAATTTATGTTGTATGTTGGTGAAAGAGGCTCAGTGTAACACTACTGAAGATTAGCTAGGTACCAATAATGTTCTATTTTGAGCCATTTTCTTTTGAAGTATTTTATCAATAAGTTGAAAGCCAGTACTTAGAAATTATGTTTATCCTATTTTTATGTTCATCATATTTGCGATTGAAAGAAAATTAGAAAAATAAATACCAGGGGTAAAGTGTAAAAGGATTCTGTCACTACATAGGTTTATAAGAGGAGTTCTAGAATTGAACTGACTCAATGGCCTTAACTCTGTTAGCCTTAATTTTGTCATAAATATAAGGGAATGATACTTGTGCTTCCTGGGATGGTTCTTGAGAGAAGACAGTAAGTTAAGACAGGTGAGACATGTAGCAGAGTGCCTATAATTCATTTTAAGTACTTATAAATGTTAACTAATACTGTTCTTAACATTAAACCAATGGAATATAATTGTTTTTTTCTTTATTATTTATAATTCAGTATATGTCAGGAGAACAATCTAATATATTGAAGAAGGAAAAAGTTTTAAGTTTATTTTATGACAATAAAAGATGCTGTTAGTGAGTTCAAAGCAGACGCTGGGAAATAAGAAAGGAGAGTGTGAGGGCTGTCTCTGTTTCTGCAACCACAAGATTAGGAAGAGCCACTTTGGGTGTTTTATTAAGTAGCAGGTCTCAATGGTATTGAATTACATAGATACCACTCCTTGCATTTCAGTTATAGCTGCTCTCCTTGTATGTTAATGGTAATAAAACAGATAAGTTATATGGAAATGACTTAAACAGTAATTAAGAACTGAAAGAATAGAGTCTAGCTCATTCCATCTTGGGAGAAGAACTGGGACTAAGATTGGGAAAGGTTTATTCAGGGGACAAAAGATAAGAATAAAAAAGAGGGGATTGGATTAAAGATGGTGGCTGAGTAACAGCTTCCCTGCAACTGGGCACAGTGAATCTGGGGAGACAAGACTCTAGACATCTCTGGCCGGTGGAATCTGCCTACGATAATACCTTTGAGGATACAGGGAGCCAGCAAGGGACTTCTGGACCCCAGGAGGAGGACAAAAACAGTGGAAAACTGGTAAGTGGCTGCGTGTGTTTGATCAACCTAATCACACCAGCAACCATG
The DNA here is from genome assembly GCA_963574355.1 of Loris lydekkerianus. Classification (NCBI taxonomy): domain Eukaryota; kingdom Metazoa; phylum Chordata; class Mammalia; order Primates; family Lorisidae; genus Loris; species Loris lydekkerianus. Next base: position 12,524 of record CAUYPK010126007.1, read on the forward strand.
AGTACAAGCAGCAGTGAGACTGCAAACCAGAAAGGCCTTACTTGTGAACTGTTTTGGTGTTCTTGGACTTGGTGCTCAGTTGAGCTGCCTTGGGGATAGCTTGAGCAAAAGTGTGGAGAACTTTGGGCATTGTCTGGGGCCCCAAAATGAGCCACTGAGCTGGGATAAGTGAAAGCCATTGTGTGAAAAAACTGCTCCTGCAAGCTCCGCCCTCAGGGACCCAGAGCAAGGATCGGGCAGGACAAAGAAACCTAGTGACTGAGCAGCTTAAAGGCGGGGACTGAACTGCCTCACAGCCCTAATCCTTAGGGGCAGAGTGAGACAGTTTTGGCACACTGGAGCCTTGGGCTGTTGCCTTGGGTAGAGTGCCCTGACGTCACAGCTCATAGCAACCTTAAACTCCTGGGCGTGGCGCCGCCCAGACCTCCATAAGACCAGTGCAGTGAACACCGATCAGTGACCAGCACCCACCGGGGCTCCGCATTCCCTGAACAGGAACTGCAGGAGCAACGCAACCCTGCGTCCCCCCTCTTGTGTCCTCCCAGCCTCCACACGAGCTCATCTATCTGACCAGGGACTCTGGTAGCTGTGTGCCTTCTGGAGCCCTCCCTGCCTCTGCGCAGAGCCCTTCTCCTGGCCAGAGACTGCTAGAGCCTTGGGCCCTCTGTGCCAAAGTCACTGGGAGCCAGGCACAGAGAACTGTGCACACCACCCCCAGCCCTGTTGCTGAATCCGGGTGTGTTGCACACCGGAGCTGCTTCGACAACCAGAACTCCCTAACTACAGCAGCCCCAGAGAAACTACACAGGGTCACTCCCTACAAAGATCCAGCAACAAAAGAGTGATCCCACTGGGGTCTAATCTTGAAGAGACACCTCCCCTACTCTGAGGACAGCCAGAAGCAATGGAGAAAAGCAATCATGAGGCGAAATCAACAGAAAAACTCTGGCAATATGAATAATCAGAGTAGATCAACTCCCCCAAGGATCAATGGGGCAGAAACACCACAAGACCCAATGCACAAACAAATAGCTGAGATGTCAGAAATTGAATTCAGGATCTGGATAGCAAACAAGATCAAATTAGAATTCCAAAGGTTATCTCAAGAATTCAATGGATTCAAAGAGCAAATGACCAAAGACTTTGAATCATTGAGACAAGAACTTACATCCCTCAAAGATCTGAGAAACACAGTAGAATCCCTCAGTAACAGAATGGAGCAAGCAGAAGAAAGGATTTCTGACACTGAAGACAAAACTTTCGAAAACTCCCAAACCTTCAAAGAAGAAGAAAATGGAGAACAAAAACAGACCACTCTCTCAGAGAGCTCTGGGATAATTCAAAGAAAACCAATATTCATCTTATAGGGATCCCCGAAAGTGATGAAGTGGCTTCACAAGGCACAGAGTCTCTTCTCCATGAGATTATGAAGGAGAACTTT
>CAUYPK010126009.1:0-48722 GCA_963574355.1 Loris lydekkerianus
AGGAGAGAGGGCCGTCTTTCCCAGTCCCGACTGACCTCAAGAGACAGGAGAGAGGGCCGTCTTTCCCAGTCCCGACTGACCTCAAGAGACAGGAGAGAGGGCCGTCTTTCCCAGTCCCGACTGACCTCAACAGAGACAGGAAAGAGGACCGTCTTTCCCAGTCCTGACTCTAACTCATCCCCAAGTGGAAAAGGAGCATCTGCAGGAGAGGGGGCAGCCAGAGGTCACTCAGAGAGAAATGGCAGAACTAACCCTGAAAACCCCTGAGGCAGCAGGCAATCAGGATAATGTAACGGGCATTGCCCAGCCCTGCCCACTAGGCCAAATGGGGATCCATAAAGCTGGTGTTTCAAAGGCACATAATACGGCCTTTGCTAACTGAAATAGGAATTGCCTTTCAGTAGAGTACAGGCCAGTCTATAAATACCAGGGATTAAAAGGCTTCCTGTGGAGGCCCAACTGCTATCTAAAAACAAAAGCTATCTGGTCCTCCAGGCCCCTCAGAGAAGAGCTGCCATCATCCAACATTACACCCCCTCCAAGAGACACCCCAGTCTCTCTTTTTCCACTGTGGCTCATTTTTTTTCCTTCTCATAGGAGTGCCTGCCATAGAACACACACTCAACACTTCCTGCCTTGTTCCACTCCCCAGGGGATTTTTCTTATTTGGGGGGGCTACTCTGATATAGTCACTCTTTCTAGACATCATCCCTGCTAAATACAAGTATCTTAACCCAAAAGAATGATTCAAATGATAAACACTGTGGTCACCGATGGTATCTCTGTAGCTGACATACGGCAATATTCAAACTATACTAGAGGAGATTGGTTATTTTGTGCCTCTCCAACACAAATGACCACCCATTTGATAAAATAATTAACCAGAGGAGACAGTGCCTGTGGCTCAAAGGAGTAGGGCGCTGGCCCCATATACCGGAGGTGTCAGGTTCAAACCTGGCCCCAGCCAAAAACTGCAAAAAAAAAAAAAAAAAAAAAAAGAATTAACCAGAGAGGAGGGAAACACTCAGAGTTAAGAGTCACTGGGGTCAGAAACAAGGGATAAATAAAGGCTCTATAAGGTAAGAGCTGCACCTCCACATGAAACTAAAACCCCACATTTACACATAAAAAATTTTTAATTAACTCTGACAGCAAGAACATCTGCCAGATTTACTAGAAATACCATCTGATTCATTCCTGATATGGCCTAGGCAGAACTTTACATAGTCCAGGGACTATCTACAGTATGGTTCCCAAAAGGCGGCATCCTAGACGACAGCTTCAAGGCAGTGTGCCATGCTTCTCGCTGGTGTCCTGAAGCTGCTCCTGCAAATATGTGATTAGACCTGACATGTACCCAGAGCTTGGTTCTTTTGTAAGCATCTCCTCTAAAACTTTCAATCATCATCCTTAAAACCAGGTTTAATTTAAGCAAGACCATCTTCAAGAACCAGATAAATAATTACTAGAGAAACATGATAAAGGTCCTGAAGAACTTGTGTTTTTGAGCAGCTTTCACCAAGGGGGTAGGAGGAGGGTGGTTTCTCCATTGAAGATTCTTATTTAGCAATTAGTTAGGAATAAGAAGGTCCCTTCCACAAAGTCTTTAAGATAGTCCTTAGATAGTATCTTCCTGTTGCCATGCCAAAGGAGTGAAAGTAGACTTCTCTAAAGAGGTGCAGTGACTTAGTTGATATTAAGTAAAACCTAGTGTTGGCTCGGCACCCATAGCTCAGTGGTTAGGGCACCGGCCACATGCACTGGGGTTGGCGGGTTTGAACCTGGCCAGGGCCTGCTATACAACAATAACAACCTCAAGGAAAAAATAGATAGGCATTGTGGCGGGCACCTGTAGTCCCAGCTACTTGGGATACAGAAGCAAGAGAATTGCAGAGAATCACTTAAGCCCAAGAGTTTGAGCTTGCTGTGAGCTATGATGCCACAGGGCTCTACCAAGGGAGACAAAGTGAAACTCTGTCTCAAATAAAAAAAAAAAAGAAAAGAAAAACGAACTATAGGGTTTGCCAGCCACCGCTAAATGCAAATTTGGGAAAGGGTATATTTGGAATACATATAAACTACATTAAAACCTATCAAATGTTCCAAGAGTTTGTACAAATATGCATGTTCCTGCTTCCAAGTCCACTATGCAAACTCAGGCTGGTAAAACATTTCATATGGCACTGCCTATATTTTTCACCAACTGATAAGTATTTCATGACCCCTGTGAAGAAGGAAAGGGAACAAAGAAAATGTGGTAAAGTCTGATAAGGAGAGAACAGAAAGGGCAGCGTGAGAAGTGTATTGTAAAGAATGAAGGTGGGGATATAGGGGCTTAATCAGTTCTGGCCTCAGGACTGAGTTTAGGGAGGAGAATCTCTTGCTCTCTGGAAACACTACTAAGCAGAAATCACTCAGGAGTTTTTTCCTCTCAAAATGTGAATACACAGAAGAGAAACCCACAGCAGGACTAGGCACAGTGGCTCATGTCTATAATCTTAACATTCTGGGAGGCCGAGGTGGGTGAACTGCCTAAGCTCAGGAGTTCAAGACCAGCCTGAACAAGAGTGAGACCCCATCTCTACTAAAAATATAAAAACTAAAATAAAATAACAAATAAATAAAAATGATTTCAGAAATAAGAAAAATGGCTTCAGAATGAAGATCTGAGATCCTAAAATTGAAAGTGATACCAGGTTCCCCCATTCAGTGCTGGACAGGGACTCCAGTTTCCAAGGCCTGGCAATTCCTTGGAAACTGGGCCTCCTCTGAAATAGGGGCCCTGCTGTTTGCCCTGAACAGGAGGGACTGCATCCATTTGTTTAAAACACTCATCAAGGGCGGCGCCTGTGGCTCAGTGAGTAGGGTGCCGGCCCCATATACTAAGGGTGGAGGGTTCGAACCCAGCCCTGGTCAAACTGCAACAACAACAAAAAAAATAAGCAATAAAATTTAAAAAAAAACAACAACAACAACAACAACACTCATCAACATTGAAAAAGTATCTTCCATCTTCCAAGTCCTGGCCAAGTATAATACTCAAGACCTTGTACTCCTAGACAAAAGACAAACTAAAGACTTCCCACCTGGGTCTTTCTCTCTACCAGAAGCTCTGGTGCATTTTATTCCTTTTGTATTCTTTTCTAGCTAATAAATCCTATCTTACCACTTATCTATGATCCTCAGGTTCATGCTTCAAAATCTCTGAGACCAAAGACCTACTGCAGAAAAAAATTCCATCAACAATAGTGAGGAGAGAAATTGGTAAACCAGTAGATAAAATTAAATAAGTATTATTTATGTGAAGTTTTAGTTGTTGTTTTTTGTTTTTTGAAACAGAGTTTACTATGTCACCCTCGGTAGAGTGCCATGGCATCACAGCTCACAGCAACCTCCAACTCTTGGGCTCAAGCAATTCTCTTGCCTCAGTCTCCCAAGTAGCTGGGACTACAGGTGCCCACCACAACGTGTGGCTATTTTTAAAGACCGGGTCCCGCTCTTGCTCAGGCTGGTCTCAACTCTGTGAGCTCAGGCAATCCACATGGGCCTCCCAGAGTGCTAGGATTACAGGCGTGAGACACTGCGCCTGGCCTGAAGTAAAGATTATTATAATGTTCAAAAAATATCAAAAAATAAAAACAGTGGCCAGGCGTGGTAGCTCATGCCTATAATCCTAGTACTCTGGAAGGCCAAGGCAGGTAGATTGCTTGAGCTTAGGAGTTTAAGACCAACCTATGCAAGAGCAAGATCTCATCTCTAAAAAATAGCCAGATATTGTGGTAGGCACCTATAGTCCTAACTACTCAGGAGGCTGAGGCAAGAGAATCTCTTGAGCCCAGGAGTCTGAGGTTGCTGTGAGCTATGATGCCATGGAGCTCTACCTAGGGTGACAAAGTGAGACTCTGTTTAAAAAAAAAAAAAGAAGAAAATCAAGAAAGAAACCCACAGCAAAGCTCAAAATCTATTTCTCACCAAGACTTGCTTCAACTCAAACCATTCAGTCCCACAAGCAGGCGGATGGTTCTGGGAGCAGGTAGAACCTTAAGAGCAGCACCAAAATGGTGTGGAGAGAGAAGCTTTCCCCTAGAACCAAGCCTGTCATGATGCAGTGCAGACCTTCCAGTAGGAATGAGGGAGAGAATGAGCAGGTACCGACTTGGGCAATGTGGCTGTCCGTGTGGACTCCTTTAGCAGGGACAAGTTCATAGAGAAGACCAGACCTGAATTTTCTGGACCTGACATAGTTGAGAGAACTGATCTCACAATAAGGGTAATGGTAGGAAGTGTGCCACTTACCAAGATCAGGAGGATGTGAAAAAGGGTTGGGGGGGAAGCAAGCCCCTCCCCTTGGTCTCTCTGGATATAGAGTAGGGTAAGAATGTGGTCCTAAGCAGGCTTCTCCCACTCGCTAAGCCGAACCAAACACACCCACCTTCCGTTGCTAACCCTTCTGTCCAGACAGGCGGTGCTCTGCTAGTTTCACTTCTGCAGTCTAGCCAGTACTTCCTGCCCACGTAGCCACCAAGCCTCCTCCAAGGTTTGCTGTCACCCACTCTGACAGGGCAAGAGCTGGAGCAAGGAGATTATGCCAGCATCAGCCCCATTTCTGCTGCTAAGCCAACAAATGCCCCTAAGACAAGTCAGCAACCTACTCTGTGCCTCATTTTCTGTCACATTAAAGTAGGTATCATTCTCATCTCTCTTCTAATTGTAAGGATAGCAGCTGATAACAACTAATATTTACTGACTGCTTACTAAGCTCCAGACACGAAGTTAGCCATGTAACATGTTTTATCTCATTTAATCCTCGAAATCCCCTCATAGAGTAGATACTACTGTTAACCCCATTTTCAGTAAGAGAAGGTAGAACTTAACAAAGTTAAGACACTTACCCAAAGCCACATAGCCAGATGAACCCCCCCCTTTTTTTTAAGTAAAGCACTTCAAATACCCCAACATAACCATGAAAGCTTTCTTCTTCTTTTCACTTTTTAGACACAGGGTTGCTGTGTTGTCCAAGCAGATCTCAAACTCCTGCCTCAGTCTACAAGCATGAGCCACAGTGCCCAGCAGGTAGAAAATCTAACACCACAAAAGCAAGGGTCAGCTACTAATTAGTACTTCTTCTACAAACTGCCATTTAAATACCTTTTTGTCATCAGGCATTATACCTACTGTTTTTGTTTTGTTTTGGAGATGGGGTCTTGCTATACTGTCCAGGCTAGTCTTGATCCTCCTACCTCAGCCTCCCAAATAACTGGGATTACAGGTTCATGGTGGCACCTAGCTTTTTTTCCCCCTGAATAAATAAATATGCATTTATTTTTTAATACATCTGTTGATAGATAGCTGCACCATTTGAATATTTTGGCACTCAAATATTTCATTTGTTTTTCATAATCTTTTTTTTTTTAGAGGCAGAGTTTCACATTGTCATCCTCAGTAGAGTGCTGTGGCATCACATCTCACAGCAACCTCCAGCTCTTGGGCTTAGCCAATTCTCTTGCCTCAGCCTCCCGAGTAGCTGGGACTACAGGCGCCAGCCACAATGCCCAGCTATTTTTTTGTTACAGGTTGGCCAGGGTCAGGTTCGAACCCAATACCCTCAGTATATGGGGCCGGAGCCCTACTCACTGAGCCACAGGCACCACTCTTTTTTTTTTTTTTTTTTTTGGAGATAGGTTGTCACTTAGTTGTCCAACTTAAGAGTGCTGTGGTGTCAGCCTAGCTCACAGCAACCTCAAGCTCCTGGGCTCAACCTATCCTACCTCAGATACCCAAGTAGCTGGAGTACAGGCACCCTCCACGATGCCCAGCTAATTTTTCTATTTTTAGTTGAGTCTTGCTCTTGCTTGAACTCCTTACCTCAAACTATCCTCCTGTCTCAGCCTCCCAGAGTGCAAGGATTACAGACATGAGCCACTGCACCTGGCCAAGCCAATACTTTTAAATGTAATTTTAATACAATAGTCAAATTAGACATGTCAATAGTGAAAAATTCAAATGACACAAAAGGCAAGTTAAAGAAGTTATAGTTCCCTCTACCCTTCATCACCCAGAATTCCCCACACCAGGTGATCATTCTGGTAGCTAACCCTTCTACAGACAGGTAGTGTTAACATCATTTCCATTTTACAAATTATAAAACTGAGGATAAAGAGGTTAAATTTGCTCAAGGTCATATAGATGGTTAAGTGGCAGAATTGAGAGAGAAAGCAGGGACACTCATTCCCAAGCTCAAGACCCTCCACTACGCCCTCCCATTAAGTACCCACTTCTTAAAACAATTGTCCATTTTCATTCATCACAGGAAAGAGGAAACTCCTTGGCCCAGAGCCAGTCTGACTCCTCCACTCTCCCAACCAAATGGGAAAAATCGGACTGCCCCACACATCCCTGCCCCAGAGCACTAGTGCTGAACTCTTTCAAATCTAAGCTGTCCTGAGGAAGGCAAGTCCTTCACCTCTACCTCCTCAATGCCCACAACACTCTGAAAACATGGGCAGGACAATGAGGAAGAGGAGCCTCACCTACAGAACATGCTGGTATCCTGTGTCAGCAGCAACAGGAAGCTCCTTCAGGAGCCCTAAAAAGTTCTGAGGTGAAGGGATTCCCCTTTGGAACAGTGTGGGGGGTATCTCAGAGGGGCCCTGGACCCACTATTGCTGCCTAGAGGCAGAACAGTCCCATAGAAGGACAGTTAGAACATAAATTCCAGCAATGCCTGATACAAGATGAACTTGCAGAGTTCCTCAAAATCCCCATCACAAAGTCATTAGACCCCAAGGAATTCAGAATTTCTTCTCTGGCTTATGCTCATTTAGACCTTCTAATAACCTGTCAACTGCATGGATTTCTAGGTAACACGGTTTTGGCTTCCCCTCTCCTCTAAACATAAAAAGCAAAACCCCTTGTACTGTATGGGAAGGCTTTCTCCTTAGGTACTCAGGAAGCTGAGGCAAGAGGATCACTTGAGCCCAAGAGTTTCAGGTGGCTGTGAGCTATGATGTTACCACGGCATACTACCCAGAGCGACAGAGTAAGACTCTGTCTCAAAATAATTTTTTTTTTTATATCCTTCTTCTACAAGCTTTTTTCTATTTTTATAATTTTTTTACTTATCTTTTTACTTTTTAGACTTTTTGTTAAACACTGAGACACAGGCTGGGTGCAGAGGCTCATGCCTGTAATCCTAGCATTCTGGTATGCTGAGCCGGGTGGACTGCTTGAGCTTAGGGGTTCAAAACCAACCGGAGCAAAAGCAAGACCCTCTAAAAACAGAAAAACTAGCTGTGATATCATGGAAGGCACCTATAGTCCCGGTTACTAGGGAGGCTGAAGCAAGAGGATCGCCTAAGCCTAAGAAATTGAGGTTGCTATGAACTATGACGATGCCATAGCACTCCACCCAGGACTACAGAGCAAGACTCTATCTTTAAAAAAAAAAAAAAAAAAAAAAAAAAGAATACTAAGACACAAGCACACACATTAGCCTACACCTACACAGGATCAGGATCACCAATACACCAGTGACATTGTCTTTGATGTCACATCGTGTCCCACTGGAAGGTCTTCAGGGACCATAAAGTACATAGAGCTGCCATTTCCTATGATGACAATGCCTTCTCCTGGAATACCTCCTTGAAGGATCAGCCTGAGGCTGTCTCACAGTTAACTATTTTTATAAGTAGGAGTACACTCTAACAATAAAAAATATAGTAAACACACAAGCCAGTAATGTGGTCATTTATTATGTACTGTACGTAATTGTACATGCTAGACTTTTACACAACTGTTAGCACAGTAGGTGTGTTTATATCAGCATCACCACAAACACATGAGTAATGCCTTGTGCTATGATGCTACCATGGCCATGACACCCACTAGGAGACAGGAATTTCTTAGTTGCATTATAATCCCATGGGACCACCATCATATACTTAGGCCATCATTAACTGAAATGTCATCATATGGCACATGACTATACGTAACACACTCCCTTTTCTGTCCCATCAGTACATAAAAACATACTGACCTTGAAGGCTCCTGTGTTAAAATGGGGGGGAGGGGGAAAGAAAAGGGATTATTGCTATTATACTGCTATTAAGCTAAAAGTTTATCAAGTCTGCAATCTCAGGAGGTTTCCTATTTCTTTTTTCTTCTCTTTTTTTTTTTTTAATGAGACAGAGTCTCACTCTGTTGCCCTCAGTAGAGTGCTATGGTGTCATAGATCACAGCAACCTCAAACTCTTGGGCTTAAGAGACTCTTGCCTCAGCCTCACAAGTAGCTGGGACTACAGGTGCCCACCACAACATCCGGCTATTTTTCAGTTGTAGTTCTCATTGTTGTTTGGCAGGCCCAGGCTGGATTAGAACCCACCAGCCCTCATGTATATGGCTGGCACCCTACCTGCTGAGCTATAGGCACCAAGCCAGGAGGTTTCCTATTTCTCAGCATAAACTATCAAACCAGTGTTTGATTTGGCATTTGAGTCCCAGCTGACTCAGCATCCTGACTATACAAGTACAGATTTGAGTTAAATCTTCCTTTAAAATGTGAGAAAGGCAAGTAGTAGGTGTTTTGCATTGTTATCTAGAAATCCATGCAGCTGACAGGTTATCAGAAGGTCTAAATGAGCATAAGCCAGAGAAGAAATTCTAAATTCCTTGGGGTCTATGACTCTGTGATAGGGATTTTGAGTAACTCTGCACGTTCATCTTGTATCAGGCACTGCTGGAATTTTCGTTCTAACTGTCCTTCTATGGGACTGTTCTGACTCTAGGCAGCAATAGTGGGTCCAGACAGTATTATGAGATATCTTAAATAAAAGCACTTTGTAAAATGAGAAAATCTATATTGCTTTTAATAGGGATGTCCAGCCTGCACAGTAAACACACAGAGGAAACCTAAACCATCCTTCAGGGGGTTGAAATCTACAAGAGGAGACGGACCCAAACACTGCAGAACAATTCAAAAAATGCATAATTAAGCTTTAAAATGTGTGCTGCAAAGAATGCCTGTGGGGAGACAATTATGTAGGAAAGAACATCCAATACTTGTTCAATTAATAAATAAATTCAGATGTGTTGTTTGAAAAATATGCCACCTTGTAACCTCCTACTACTATCTTTGCTAGTCACTGAAAGTTATACTAATACCAAAGGCTCTGAAATCCATTTATTCTACTGTTGCTCACACATATCCCAAGAAAAGTATGTCAGCATTTGTACAGAATGGCCCTTCTTTCAAAGACGAGCTTTTAGAAAAGCATGCACAGACCTTCAAATGAGATGACCCACACAATTATATAATTCCAGAAGCAATATAAATGTCCCAAAAGAGCTCAATTCTGGAGAACAAAGAGAACCAAGTCATTCTGTATAAACTGTTTCTTTGCCTGCAACCGGATTCACACTGGATACTAAATATATTTCTCCAAACTGCAAAGACAAATGTGTAAGCTGGTTTTAAGGAATAAATATTGCTCCTGAGGCTTTTAAAAGAACAACAGAATTCTAGAAACAAAGACCTGCACCAGAAAATCAGCACAACTGACTATCTGGTCTCCACCCCTGGTAAGGGGGTCCCATAGTCTGTTTCTCACTGGCCTTGCTAGAACGCTTTAGACAGCTCCAACAGCCCTTCTTTCCTTCACATCCGATTGCCATGGTCCCTGAACTGTCTTCTTTTCCTGCCACCAGTAAGGGTGCCTTTGGTGAATGTTAACAGCTTTTTATCACCCTGTTTATATTTGTTTTTCACTCAAACCAGGCCTCCTTCCAAATGCCTCCATTTTTAGAATTTCACCAATGCCACTTTCATTCCTTGTCATGAAGGCTTACAGCCTCAAAGTCACCCTGTCCTCCTACACTTGATATTTTAATCCTCTACACCTAGTCAATCACTTACTTATCAACCCATTAATTCAGGAGCAGGTACAAAGAAGGGGACACTGACCTCAGGGAACTTCCAATGCCACCACAGATGGCTATCCACATAGGCAAAATATCTCAGGATGGCTGGGAGGATGAGAGTCTAAGTTTTTCACTGCCCCCAGCAGGCTACAAAGCCATAGATATATCAAGAAAAGAAAGCTCAGCTCAGCGCCCAGTAGCTCAGTGAGTAGGTGCTGGCTACATACACCAAGGCTGGTGGGTTCAAGCCTGGCCCAGGCCTGCTAAACAACAATGACAACTGCAACCAAAAAATAGCCAGGCGTTGTGGCAGGTGCCTATAGTCCCAGCTACTTGGGAAGCTAAAGCAAGAGAATCGCTTTAGCCCAAGAGTTTGAGGTTGCTGTGAGCTGTGAGGCCATGGTACTCTACCGAGGGTGACATAATGAGACTCTGTCTCAAAAAAAAAAAAAAAAAAAAGCTCACACAAATCAACATTTCTATCTAAAATTGAGGCTTAGAGGAGAGATAAAAGAGGAAAAAAGATTTCCTAAGAAATTCACTCTACTGATCTTGTATAATGTCCCCTTCTTCTAATTTCTTACAGTTGAACTTAGACCTCCTTTTCTCTCTTAATTAAAAAAAGGATATTTTAGGGTCTGAAAATATTCCCAGATTAAAAACTAATTGGTTAAGTAAAGCCAGAAAATATCGATCTCTGCACAAAACTACCAAACCTAGCTCAATGCTGAAAGAGACAATTTACTTTCTTGCTAAGGAAGGCAACTGGAATTCTCCAAGGATGCTTTTCAAGTTTTCCCTTCCAGAGTGACTACTGGTTTGGAGCACAAAAGTCACTGACAAAGCCAGAGCAGTCAAGCTGAATGTCTACTGCACACAACAGACTCCTCTAATATGCTCACACTACTCTCCAATAACTCATGGCTATCACTACTGTGAACCTAGCACTGAGAACATGTGTTCCCTGGTTACCTGCCAAACAACTACATTTATTTCCTTCTGGTTTCTGCAGCAACCATCTACCTGCCTCCCACCAGCCTGACATCATAGTCCAAACAGATTATCAGCTCACAAACTATTATGACTTGAGGGTGCTTATAAAGGGGGGGAAAGGTGGATCAGTGAACTCTTAGGAAACTTAGAGCCTGTTTTTCTTGCTATCTTGCTGTATAATAAGCAATCCCCAAAGGACTGAAACAAGAGGTAGATGGCCTTCCCATGGCAGTTTCTACCTGGAGGTGGATGGGAAATCAAGGGTTGATAAAGGTAGACCAGCCAACATACCATTCATTAATTCTCTAGCAATGCCTTGAACATGCCAACTGAAACAGCAGCACCCAGTGAAAACAAGACTCTGATCACTGGCTCTCGGGGAGGAGGAAACCCAGCAAATACGACCTGTTTCCTTCCCAGAAGATAAGACATACAGTTAAAGATGGGTGTTCACACATAAAATAACCCCGAAGAAGGCAGAACCATAGCTGTGAAGGGTTTTTGTCTGTTCATGGACTGGGCAGTGGGGTGGACACAGGATCAACTCTCCCAGACAGCACATTGCCAATCTTCAGACAATCCTCCTGTATCTAGGATGCCAATAGCACCTGCCACTGTTCCACCTGGGCAAGAGAGGCCCAAAGGGAAATATGACAGCGAACACATCCCACAGGCCTGGGGTCAGGGGTGCAAAGACACACAGCACAGATATAAAATAGTTCAGCAGGCCCAGGTTAAGTACAACTGTGCCCATTGTAAAAATAGCTCTCTCTCAGAAGAACTGGACTTAAAAGATCTTCTCCCCCTCCCCCCCAGCAATTTGACTATTAGACCCAAAACCACAATCACAGAAGAAATGTGTATTTGTTCTAAAAAATAAGAACCATACACCCTGCTGGACTCCCAACGCCCTATCCTGGGACAAGCTCAGAGGAAGAGGAGGAGAAACAGGAGGTGACCACACAGAGGTAGAAGAACCAGGAATCAGGAGACCTGATGTCTCTACTGGCCCTTGCATCTCTTAGGAAAGTCTGTTCTGAGCATCCATTTCCCACCTCTCCCAATTCTAACACTTCATGAGCCTACAGAGTCTTTCTTCATGTATGTGGTTGTGCAAGGAGCTTTGGTAGTATCTGGATAACTACAGTCAAGAATTTGAAACTTCAGATAAGAGTCTTGTCTCAACTCACTCAGCCTTTCAAAACTCAACTCACTCAGCACATTTGAAATGTAGAATGTGCATTAACATGAAGAGCCTGCCCCCAATCCCAAAATTGGCAGTGACTGTGGCAGGGAAGTTATGGCTGCATTCACACCCATTTTACATACACACACGGAGACAGGAGGAAAACTTTCTAGAGGGACTGATCCTTGGGCCCAGCTCCAGTTATAGGAACCCAGAGAAAATAATTCAACTTCCTATTTTTGTTTGTCTTGTTGGACAAAGGGCATGTGCCTGATACCACATGTTTCTCTAAGATACAACCATCCTGACATTCTGTTGAACAAGCAGGTGGCCGGCACACACTCATGTTCAAGAATGTTTAGTAGGCATCTAGGAGCAAGGAAAGCAAGACCACAAATATCAGTACATGCTGAGTATCCCTCACATAAAATGCTAGGGATGAGAAGTGTTTGCGATTTTGTTTTTGTTTTTGTTTTATTTTAGAATATTTGCATATACCTAACAAGATATTTGGGGGATGGAAACCAAATCTAAGCACACAGCCTGAAAGTTATTTTATACAGTATTTTCAATAATTTTGTACATAGAACAACGGTGACCCATTATATGAGGTCAAATGTAGAATTTTCCGCTTGTGGAAAATCATGTAGATCAGGGGTCCTCAAACTGCGGCCCCCGGGCCACACGTGGCGGTATGATTGTATTTGTTCCTGTTTTGTTTTTTTTACTTCAAAATAAGATACGTGCAGTGTGCATAGGAATTTGTTCATAGTTTTTTTTTTAAACTATAGTCCGGCCCTCCAACAGTCTGAGGGACAGTGAATTAGCCCCCTGTTTAAAAAGTTTGAGGATGCCTGATGTAGATGATCAAAAAGTTTCAGATTTCGGAGCATTTAGGATTTCAGATTTTCAGGTTAGGAATGCTCAACCTGTAGCTCCAATTAGGGCAAGGGCAAAAGGAGACATTCTGTTGCATTATTTCATTAATATGGTTGACTTGATGTAAAAATCACCCAGGGACAGATCCTGTAGAGGAAGTGACACTAGAAGCTGCACCATCTGCTCCTTTTTGTGCTTGGCATGATCTGTGTTTTTAACCCCGGGTGTAATCCTAGGCCCACCTGTAAAAGCCCTATGGGAGCTTTTCTCAAGAGCACTCTTTCTCAGACCTACATACCCACAGCCCCTCTCCCTCCTCCCTGCCCTGCTGGTTAGCTCTCTACTCAGTAAGCAGGCCACTCCCCAGCCTAGCAGAAGCCCCGGAGAGAGGCACAGAACTACACTGGCAAGAAATTTTTCACAAGAAAAGGAAAAACTTCTGAGAACTATTAATTATATTTGATAAAGAAGGCTCTGTAGTGTTCACAGTAAAGCTCTCTCACTATAACACAAAGACATAATTTTGAACTGAATCTTTGAAAATCCTCTTTTTTCCCATGTGCACTGAATTCAGGCACTATTGCATCTGTCAACTCTCACCAATGTTTAAAATTCTGCACCAAAGATTTGGAAGCAATGCTATTGCAGAGTTCAAACTGACATCCAGGACTCTTTTTTATTGTTGTTAGCATCTTTTCTTCATTTAGGGTAATATTTGCAATACTACAATAGGACCAAGAGAATTTGCTATACTGCTCTTCCTCAAACAAACTATATAACCCACTAGTATGCTACCTTCAAAGTAGAAATATGGATGCAGCTTTTAAAATATCTGCCTGAAAAATGAAAAATATGTCCATATAAAAACTTAGAGGATTTTAGCAACATTATTTATAATAACCAAATGAAAATGGAAGCAATCTAAATGTCTATCACCTGATGAATAAACAAAATATAGTATGTCAATAGAATATTATCCAGCAATAAAATGGAATGAAGTAGTGATACACTCATAAGCCTCAAAAACATTATGCTAAGAGAAATAAGCCAGTTACTAATTGGCCCAGTGCAGTAGCTCAGGCTTATACTCCTAGCACTCTGGGAGGCTGAGGCAGGTGGACCACTTGAGCTCAGGAGTTCAAGACCAGCCTGAGCAAGAGCGAAACCCCATCTCTACTAAAAATAGAAAAACTAGCCAGGTATAGTAGTGGGTGCCTATGGTCCAAGCAACTTGGGAGGCTGAGGCAGGAGGATCACTTGAGGTTTGAGGTTTGAGGAGTTTGAGGTTGCTATGAGCTAGGCTGATGACCCAGCTCTCTAGCCTGAACAACAGAGGGAGACAGACAGACAGACAGACAGACAGACAGACAGACAGAAAGAAAGAAAGAAAGAAAGAAAAAGAAAGAAAGAAAGAAAGAAAGAAAGGAAAGAAAGGAAAGAAAGAAAGAAAGGAAAGAAAGAAAGGAAAGAAAGAAAGAAAGAAAGAAAGAAAGAAAGAAAGAAAGAAGCTAATTACTAACCATACTGTATGATTCCTTTTATAAGAAATTTCCAAATGTGCAGACTATAGAGAGAGAAAGTAGAATCGCATGGCCTAGGGCTGGGGTGAGTGGAGAGAAATGGGATCTCATTGGTGATAGGTTTCTTTGTGGGGTAATGAAAATGTTCTAAAATTAGATTATGGCACTCTTAGCACAACTCTGTGAATACACTAAAAATCACTGAACTATACTTTAAATGGCTGAATTTTATGACAAGTAAATTAGATCTCAACAAAGCTATTTCTTTAAAGATATATATATAACAAAATAAAATGCTACCCCCCAAAACATCTACTTGAACAAATATAGAAATAATCCAGATATATGAAGATATTTAAATCACAGCTCATTTATGGAATATTATAAGTCCATTAAAAATAATTATAAAGGGTATGTGTCATCATAAGAAACTGTTTATAATATACTATGTAAAAAAACATAATACTAAATATACAGGATGTATTATCAACTAAAGATGAAAAAAAGTACGAAAGTTAGTTTGCATTAGGGTGGTAGAATCACAATGATTATTTTCTAAGCTTTCTGTAATCCTGTCCCAATATATGGACAATTTGAAAAAAAAAAAAAAAAAAAAGCCTCACAGTCTTCCCATAAACAGTTATATAGACAGCTACAATTTAAAATGAAAATAAAACAAAACAACCTTGTTTTCTTTTTCAAGTTATCTTTTTCAAACTTCCTCCCACTCTGTTTGAGATCAACTGAGAAAAACCCAAAGAAGGGAGAATGGGATAAACAGGCTCTTCCCCCATTCTTAGAAGCCAGTTTCATTTTAGGATTGTCGGAAGTCGAAGCTTAGTCTAGCGAAAGAAAATTTCTACAAAGACAGTCCATATAAAGGGCAATTCCACACTCTGATCTTTTTTCTGTGGATGAAGGCAAGTCACCTCTGGCAGCAGACTGGATGTGGAAAGATTACACATTCTCTCTCCTCAAGAAAGGATGGTAAGAAAGGAGAGGCAGGGAAAGAGTCCCTATTTGTGTCTCATCTCTGAGGTTTTGTTTCCAATCTCCAAATGCAGAAGAAAGGAATCCTGAATAATTTTTCACCATGGAAGATCCTCCTTTGAGCAATAAAGAATTGTCAGTCAGCACCTCTGCTGTCTGCTAACCCAATGAGAACCTATTACTGTTATCAGGAATCCTGGGCTAACCCCCTCCCCCCAATTCCCGCCCCCAAATCAAGCAATGAGGCCCTGCCAAAAAATAAAACACTTGTGTATGTGTGTGGGAGAGGAGAATACATTTAGGTGCATTCAGGTAATTTTAAGGATCTACTAACACTGGCAAAAGTAACAGAGAACTACATCTGTTTCTGTTTGAGAAAAATGCTTCAGTAATATCCTGTTTCAGGAGTACTGCATGAATCTTGGCATGCAGCCTTCACACGTTTCAGGGGTAGCTGTTTTTCTTTTCTGAGATGTAAGCGCCCAGGAGGGAGAGTACCTCGCAGGCAACACCAGGGTCTGTGAGGGACAGCACCTCACAGGTAACACCAGGGTCTGTGAGGGACAGCACCTCACAGGTAACACCAGGGTCTGTGAGGGACAGCACCTCGCAAGCAACACCAGGGTCTGTGAGGGACAATACCTCACAGGTAACACCAGGATCTGTGAAGGACAGCACCTCGAAGGCAACACCAGGGTCTGTGAGGGACAGCACCTCGCAGGTAACACCAGGGTCTGTGAGGGACAGCACCTCGCAGGTAACACCAGGGTCTGTGAGGGACAGTACCTCACAGGTAACACCAGGGTCTATGAGGGACAGCACCTCGCAGGCAACACCAGGGTTTGTGAGGTGAGGGACAGCACCTCACAGGCAACACCGGGGTCTATGAAACCTGGTTCAGTTCTCACTGCAGTTGCTACACTTCCTGCAGTCACTGTACCCCTTACCTTCACAGAGACACAACTGTCCCCCAGCCCAACAGCAGCACAGCTGGCCTTTCATGGCTACATCAACCCAGCTCAGCACCACTGTGAAGTCTACCACTAGAGTGGAGACTTCCGCACTCAGGTAAGAACCAGAGGATGAGAGCAAAAGGAGGAAGCCTGCTGGTTTCTGCCAAAAAACTAAAAGAGAAAGAAAAAAGGACACCATTGCAGACAAGGCGAGCTCAAGAAGCAGAAAGAACACAGGTATCTGACAGGTTTGATGGCTGAAACTAAACCTCATTAAGAGGTGCCTCTTACCCCAGAACTTCTACTTTTCCAGATGAAAGATTTTTATACATCCCTGAACTTACCAGCAGTGATAACTATGCCCAGTTGTCTGAAGAGCTACAAATATAGAAAAAGAGCATAAGAAAAGTTTTTATCTAGGGAACATCCAAAGTAACAGGGGCCGTTGCCTTGGATCTGAGCCAGGGTCAGAGTGAACAATCTTGATGCTGAAGGGCAGTCACCCCAGTGCTCACCTGACTGCTCCGTAGGTTATGAGATGCACAGCTGTCAACAGGTTCAAACACTCCTCACAAAGCCTCCAGCCCCAACCTCAAGCTGCAGCCTTCATTTTCATTAACATGGAAATGGCCTTCCTACTTTACAGAGAGTATTTCTCACTACTCTAGTTTCCAAGGTTCCTGCGATGTGGCAACATTAATTTAAGAACATTAATTTTTAAAAAATCATTCCACTAAATGAAATTTCGCTGCAGTTGGACATGTGGCTGACCCCTACATTGAAGCCAGGGGAAAAGGTCTCTATCATCACATACACATATGCATTTGCACCAGTGCTCTTCCTCCATCCCAATGTCCTCAACACTCAAGTCTGCAACTAAGCAATGTTCCCTCTCAAAGTCAAAAAAGAAAAAAGACAAGACACCAGGCTCCTTCCCCTATTTGCTTCTTCTCATCTTTCTCCTACTGCTTGATGCAATGCCCTCTAAACAAGACTTCCCTTAGCATCCAGGCAGACACAAGGAGGAAAAGGAATCCTGCTTATCAGCTTCTACTAGGAGATCGAATGTCAACACAGGAGCTCAATGAAATGCTTTGTGTGTGGCAATGACACATCCAGGGCCCAGTGGATCTGCTGACATTCAGGCCTGCAGATAGGCCCTGCCACTGCCACTTATGAATTGTCCCTTGGTAAATGGGGAACTTGAAGGGAAAGACAAGCACATGTGCTCTCTGGCTTTCCCTCTCTGCTAGCAAGTGGTTCTGCATGCATCTCCCCAATTCACTTTTTGGTACTGAAATGAGGAAGATTACGTGCCTCACTATTTTTTTTTAAAGATGTATTTCTCCCAGCCTACAGACAAATGGTAAGTACCAGTAGTAACCCGGGTGAATGAAGAACTAAGGTATATGGAAAAAGAGCACAAGAAAAGAGGAGAAGCAAAAGGCAAGTTTTTATGGGAGATGGACAATCACGGAGAGAGTGAAACAACGCTTAAACTTGAAAATCTTACTTTTAAAAATCTAGGTAAAGTACTTTTTGGAGTGTGTGTGTTTGTGTGGGGGGGGGGGGGGAGGATTGCTTGTAGGACCTGCTGCCCCCAGCAACAGCAAAGAAGAAATCCCCTACCAGAAGACGCACCATTACATAAGAGCACAAGTTCAATCACCACACCCCAGGGAATGGCTGGGAAACCAAAGTGCAGCCTGCATCTGTAACACCTCATTCTACCTTTCTTTCTCTTATATCTAACCAAAGTTTAGATTTGAGAAGGCAGGCCTCAGTAAGTCAAACTGTGCTACTTGACAGACTTCACTCTCACTGAGCTCCCTGGGACTTGCTCATGTCTAGTTGCAGATGAAGATTTGTTTTATCTGCCATTTCTATTTAAGTACCAAAAAAAGTCACTGTAAACAGGAAGTCCTATCTATCAAGCCTCAAACCAATACTGTCTTCTGTTTAATTGACAGCAAAAGATCCTCAGCAAATCACCATTAATGGAAGCTAACAACAAAAACTAAAATGTCTTGAAGACTGAAGTTCCAAGCAAGCATAGCTGGATCCTGTCTTATTCATTGCAGTGTTCCCAATACCCAGCACAGTGCCTGGTATACATTCTGTGACACATAAATACTCCTGAATACTGAATGAAATAAATAAACGTTATCCAAACATACCACAAGTATGTACCTTCGAGAAAGAGGAATGCTCAGGGTCTGAGAAACAGCAGAAGAAGTGTTTTAAGAGGATTCAAGAAAGACTCCAGTTTCAATTTTACCAAAATGTAAGCAAACTAACAACTAGAAGTATAATCTAGTAGTTCAGAGTGTGGACTCTCTACCACTAGCTACTTTTGTGACCTGGGCAAGTTGTTTAATGTGTCTGGCTTTAGTCTCAACTGGAAAAGTGGCCATAGTAACAAAGTCTACTTCAAAAGTCTGTTATAAGCCAGATCAAGAAAGCAGTGAGGCCCAGCAGCTCACTTTTACCTAACATAACGAATTTTAAGACCTCTCACCTTGAAGCCAAGGTGAGAGGACTGCTTGAGGTCAGGAGTTTGAAACCACCCTGCTCAAGAGTGAGACCCCATCTCTACAATAAATAGAAAAATTATCCTGGCATAGTGTTGAGTGCCTATAGGTGGCTGAAGTAAAAGAATTACTTGAGCCCAGGAGTTTGAGGTTGCTATGAGCTAGGTTGACGTTTCCACGCTCTAACAGGGGTAACAGAGTGAGATCCTGTGTGCCCCGCATACACAAAAAAAGTAAAGCTCTTAGCACAAAGCTTGGTACACAATAAAGTCTTCAAGAACTCTTCCCTAGTATTACCATTGTTGTTGCTTGGTTAAATACCTCCTTTACTGAGGTGCATACATATCCTCCAAACTCTGAAATTTTTTATTTCTGATTTAATATACATTTAATTAAAAATGCAAAGCTCAGACAACTCACAATTCAGTGCCAAGCACATGTCTCTACTAGTCTCCACTAGATGGTGACAATCTGGGTGTGGAATTCCCAAAACTGAAAAGGTGTGTGTGTGTGTGCATCATTCATACACATAAATATATTTTTTACGACAGAGGAATGAAAACAGCAAAAAATGAATTAGCCCCTGTTAAGAGTAGAAAGAAACAATCCTGTGTAGATCTACAAAGGGAGTAAATACCTTAAGTCTAACTGAACTGGGTAATCTTACTGCACCTTTGTACAGAGCACACACATCCATTTAACAAGAGTAACAAAGCCCAGCATGTCGCCTGCTACTGAGAGAAAATTCCTTTGGGAACAGCAGCATTAGGCCTCTTTACCCAGACCCAGACTTCCCTCTAACCAGCCAAAGACTTAGGTTTGACGCCTCTTCAATCCTGAGTTTTGCTGTCCTCATAACCATATCCTCCTCCTAAACTTGTTAAGGTAACTTATTCCACTTATGCTGCGGGAGAGTCAAGCCCACACTAAGAGCTGGAGTCTCTAAAAATAAACCGTAAAACAGAAAGACTAAGGTACGCATGCTTTTTTTAAAAAGACGTGATTTCGGTGAGTTTCAGCCCAATTAATGAGAAAGTTTTTGAGATTAAAGAGCAGACGAAGCGAGGGGGCTCCAGCAAGCTCCCGTACGCACACGCGGGCTCCGAGACTTCCTCAGGAAATCCACCTCTGCTAAACCAGCCCTGCCCCAGCGCAGGACTTGCAGCTTTACTCAGCTTGAAGGAGTAACAGAATAAAGCGGGCTTCTGCCTACCTCCTCCGCACAGACCCCGCAAAGTATCCGATCTCCCCGCGCTGCTTGGGCAGCGACGCAGGACAGCGCGCCCCGGCCTGCGGGTCACGAAGCTCCCGGACGCAAAACAGCCGTCCGTCCTCCCCGGGCAGGAGTACAGCCCACACCGCCGGGCCGAGCCACGCCACGCCACCGCAGGGCTCCCGGTGGCGTTGCTCGCCACACAGCCGGCCGGCGCGGAGAAGCGCGGGGAGCAGCCGGAGCCGGCCCAGGCTCCGGCCAGCGCCCCTCCTCCCGGGCGGTGCGCACTTACCCCAGCCCCTGACAGCCGGCCCGGAGAGCAAGTGACACAATGCCGGCCCAGTAGCACCCCGGCCGCAGTGACAACTCACCCCTGGAGCAGGCAGAGACCTCCAGGAGGGGGGGCGCTCCTAGCTTACACGCCACCGTATCCGCTCCGCCGCCTGTGCTCCGCCGCCGGCAGCCCTTTCGGGTCTAGGCGAAGGCCAGTGTGTCCTTGTCTGCCTTGCGCTGGCCGGCGCTGCAGGAGGAGGAAGCAGGCGGGAGGAGGGGAGGTGGCGAGGCGGTCGCCGGTCTCGGAGAATGGAACCCGCCGGCGGTAGCACCCGCGTCACTGCCCCAGCTGTACCGTGCGGGCGGGGGAGGCCCGCGGAGGGAGGGGGAGGGGAAGGGGCGGGAGGGGGCGGGGCCAGACGCACACGCAGCTTGCGCCAGCGTCGCGCCGCCGCGACCGCCCCGCCGGGAGGCCCCACACGCACGCGTAGCGGGCCGAGCTGTGCGCCCGCGGGAAGTAAAAAGCCGGTGGGAGGGGGGCCTTAAAGGGACATTTGCTCCTACTGAGCTGCAGTGCACCAGGCCGTGGCATCGGCTCCCTCGAAGTGCGCCACGTTAGCAGTGCGCTCTCCAGTTCGCACAATATTATGATTCCCTCAATATTATGATTATTTGGATTATCTGCAAAGGATGAATTGCTCTCAGGTTTACGAGGTTCTTTGACTCCTGTTGCCTTGTTAGCTCTTGGAAGCTGTGGTGCGACCTATCTCAGAAGCGGCTTATTATCGCCCTATTAAGCTGTACTCCTCACACTAGGGTTTGTTGCCTGCTAACCTTATAATTCTCCCAGGGAGCGGTGGATATGAAAATGCATATTCAGGGTCCCTCCAACAACCAATCTGATTCGGTAAATCTACATTCAGACAGGGAATCTTTTTTCATAAGCATTCCCAAGTGATCCTTAAGTATTCTCAAAGCACTAGACACATAGAGGTCTAGATTTCAAGAGGACTAGCAGAGCTAGAAGCCAGCCACACTTCTTTGTTTCCTCCTCCTGAGGGATTTGCTAGCATATACTGTGTGAGCAGTTTATGCACTGTATGGCTACTTCATTTATTAGTGGCCCTAGCAGAAATGTCCTTTATGAAGCTGTGGCAACTGGAGAAAAGGAGGAAAAAAGAAAGGGAAGAAAGCAGGCATGGACTATGGCTCTCTTTGTGCCTGTCTCACAGGTGCTTAATAAATGCTGAGGCCCTCCTACTTGAGAAACAGCAGCAGAGTCCACCTTTCGTTCAACTCACTGCAGACTTCTATCTTGGCTACAGCCAGAGTCACACAGGCCTCTTCTAGACACTCTTTGGATGCCCCCTCAAAGCCTCTCACCGGGCTTAGTTTTAGCAGGCAAGCTTTCAGAAACAGAACTGTGAATTAACAGGGCATGTCCTTGAAGTAGCTCAACACAGGCCTTCAGAGTGCTCCTCCCTCTTGCACACACACCCATCCCCGAGAGAACTCCTCCCTCCTGGGCTCCATAACTGCCTGTGGCCTGTTGCTACCTTTTTTTATAAGCCTATTCTTGCTCTGCCTCTTTCATGCCTTCCTGGAGATTCCCTGGAGAAGATGGAGGAGAAGCTTCTGCCCATTTCCCTCCCTCTATTGGGGTTGCACTGCCCAGACCATTACCCAGCCCACTATGGGACTGAAAAGCAAACTGCCTGGGTCTGCAGCAGAGCTCAGAAAAAGCTGTGTGAACACCCCATACAGACCCAAGGCTCAGGAAGGGAACAAAAGGGAAGGAAGCAAGGGCAAAGGGTAGAGAAAGAATTGGACAAAACAAAGAGAAAGAAAGAAAAAAAGCAGGAGATGGTGCAAGTCAGATCAGCCACAAAGGCAGCTGAGCCCTAGGCTATGCACTGTAGTCAGTTTGGCCACCAACAGGCTCCATGAATTCATGCAAGACCTGCCGCCTCTCACCTTGAAAAATCTCTTCTGAGACCCTATGCATATCTTGTGCATCACTACCTAGAAGTCCTCCCCCAATCTCCCAGCATCCACAGAAAGAAATCAAACTCATGATCAAGGACTGTATCCAGTGCTGTCCAAATCCTCTTTGTCCCTCCTCATACCTCACACTCCAGCCTCCCCAGTTCACCTGCTGGTTTCTAACAAGCCACTATTGTCATAGCTTAGTCCCATGCCACCATGCCCATGCTGTTTACCTGGAATACCTTCCCCATTTACCCTTTACAACCTTGCCAAAGCTTCTCCCATTGCACTTAGGATGAGCCTCATTATGGCATTCATTTCCTCTTGCTCTGTACTGCTAAGGTAAAGGTGAGTCTCATTTGTAAATACTAGCTCACCAGCCTTTCCTTGCCCATTTTCCCTTTCTTCCTGAGGTTCTGCTGGCCTCCTTTGTAGTGAGCAAAAGCCCCTGTTACATTCTGCTTATGGTTCCTGCTCTTCTCACCTGCAAAATGGGGATGGTACTTCCTGGCCTAGGGTAAATATTATTTTTATGCCACTGAAGAGATTTCCCAAGATGAGGATTAAGAATAATTTAACCAGGGCCAGATGTGGTGGTTCACCTCTGTAATCCTAGCACTCTGGTAGGCTGAGGCAGGTGGATTGCTTCAGCTCAGGAGTTCGCGACCAGCCTGAGCAAGAGCGAGACCCCATCTCTACTAAAAATAGAAAAACTGAGGCAAGAGGATCACTTGAGTCCATGAATTTGAGAATGCCATGGCACACTACCAAGGTGAGACTTTGTCTCAAAAAAAAAAAAATGAGACTTTTTCTCAAAAAAAAAAGAAAAAAGAATAATTAAGCTACGCTTGGTGGTATAGTCTTTCTGTGGCTCTGATGGATCTGGACATTCATTTAAGCAAAGAAGAGAACTCTCTTGGTTTTCTGATTCTGTTAAAACATTCCTTCCAGGTTACAGAAAAGGACCTTTTACAAGATCTTCAGCAGATGACCTTTGATCTCTGTCATAACACACCCTCCACCTCCTGAGCTACACCTACACCACATCCTGAATTGCTTTAAAAGAGGCCCCTTACCCTAACTCTGGCTGCTGCCATTTTCCATTTCTACTGCAGATGCTCTTCGTAAATCTCTGCTATTAACTCTACTTGGCCTGGTCCTTTGCATTACCTTTCCACCCTTTGACATCTAACAGGTGGCACGCACCTGTAGTCCCAGCAACTTTGGAGAGTGAGGCAGGAAGATCGCATGGGCCCAGGAATTCGAGGCTGTAATGTGCAATGATCATGCTTGTCAATGGCCACTGCATTCTGCCCTGGGCAATATAGCAAGACCCCATCTCTACAAAATAAAAATTAAAAATTAAGTGTACAATTGTACACCTGTTGAATTATACAATTCAGAGATTTTCAGTATATTTATAGAGTTGTGTAGCCATCACCACAATTTTAGAACATTTTCATGACCCCAGAAAGAAACTCTGTACCCATTAGCAATCACTTCCCATTTCCTCGCTCCCCTGTCTCTTGCCCTAGGCAATCAGTAATCTACTTTCAGTTTCTATAGATTTGCCTGTTCTGAACACTCCGTAAATAGAATCATACAATATGTGCCCTTCATAATTGTTTGTTTTGTTTGTTTGTTTCTTATACCTAACATAATGAATTTTAAGGCCAGAGCTAATTTTTTTTACTTCTACTTATGTATTTAGACCCTGCTTTAGTATAAAAGGACTTAAGATGGCTCTTCAGGCTAATATTCCTGGGTTTCCCAGATTTCCAGCACAAATCTTAATACTTTAAATCTAGCCCCTGGAAAATGGTGTAGGGGTTAGATTGGTACCAGTTGGTAGTTAAGTGCCAAGAGATCCTGGCACATGAGACTTTTAAGTACTAAGAGTAAATCAGTCCTGGGATGAGTCCAGAATGAGTTGAAAAGTCAGGAGGCATGATACTCATTCTTGCCCTCCCAAAAATCCACCAAAGAGCATGTCTTTATCACTTATAGGCAGGATAGAGGAGTTTGACTCTCTGAAAGTGAGAGAAAAGGTAAACACATGCTATCTTTCTCGCTACAGTTATTACATATGTTAGCAGTAGTGATAGCTACTATTTATAGAGCACCTACTGTGTACCAGGTACTTGGTAGGGACTTCTTTATACATGTAACCTCCAATTTTGGCAACAATCCTCCAAGTTAGTTACCATTGATACCATTTTACACATAAGGCTCAGCAAGATTTTTTGTGACTTATCAAAACCACAAAGTATGTATGTTGCAAAACCAGAACTCATTCCTGTTTGTCTGTTCCAAAGGTCACACTTTTCCAAATAAACCATAAGGCTCCTCCTACTCCCCCAATAAAAACTAGTAAGTAATTTCCCAAATTATGCTTATATATCTCTTGATCTTTTTTAAAGTGCTTTTTTGTACACCAGCTCATTTTATCCTCACAACATCCCCATAAAATGAAAAGACATTGGGCAGCGCCTGTGGCTCAAAGGTATATGCCAGCCCCATATACCAGAGGCAGCAGGCTCAAACCTGGCCTCAGCCAAAAATGCAAAAAAAAAAAAAAAAAAAAAAAAAGAAGAAGACATTATTATCTCCAATTTTGCCTGTAAGGAATTTGAGGCATTGTGAGTTAACTGGCTTGTCCACGCTCATACAGGAATTAGCATGGAGGTAATATTTCAATTCAAGATTCTTTGGGCAGCTTTCAAAGCCCCAAGAAAGTAAACTCAGTTGACCCCAGGGGAAGTGGAATTAGTTAGGCCACCCTTACCAGAAGGTCCCAGATAGGTGGGCTATGCAAGGCAAGCTCAGCTGAGTTCAGGGGCAGCTCCCACCCTAGAGGAAGAACATCTTCAGCTCAGGTGGTGATCTGAATATGCGAGCCTACACCATTATCCTTCCTTGGAGCTTGTCCAGAACCTGTGAGAGCAAAGTTTGGTGGCCTAATCCTTTTTGGCCACTGGTCAGAGGCTCAGAGCTCAGACATGGATTACCTAGAGCAGCAGCTATACTTCCTTGCTTCCTCCAACCCTGATCTCAAGCCTCAAGAAAATATGCAGGCAGAGGAGAGAGAGGTGGGAGGAGGAGAGAGAGAGAAGGAAGAAAAAGGAAGGAAAGGAAAGAAGGAAAGAAAAAAAAATGAAAAGAAAAGAGAAGGTTTGGCGCTTGTAGCTCAAGTGGCTAAGATGCCAGCCATTTACACCCGGAGCTGGCAGGTTTGAATCCAGCCCGGGGCCTGCCAAACAACAATGACAACCAAAAAAACAGCCAGGCGTTGTGATGGGCACCTTTCATCCCAGCTACTTGGGAGGCTGAGGCAAGAGAATCCCAAGAGTTTGACGTTGCTGTGAGCTATGACACCATAGCACTCTACACAGGGTGACAGCTTGAGATGGCCTCAAAAAAAAAAAAGAAAAAAAGAAAAGAAGTACTTGAGCACTTGAAGCTGCCCAGTCAGCAGGTGTGTCTAAGAGGACAATCCAGCCTTCCTGCTTTTCTGAAGCTGAAGCACTGAAAAGTTTTTCCCAGCATTTTTGTCCCTAACGTAGACTGGGTAAGCTGATTAAAAAACATTGGCCCATTTTTCACATAAGAAAAAGCCCAAGTAGAAAGGGAACATCTGCCTGCTAAGTCCCCCAGGTGGTGACCCCAGTGGAAGAAGAATGAATTGCAGATCTCCCCACCCCATGGTTGCCACTCAGATAATGACCTGCTAGTCCTCCCTACCCTTTACCCTGGGACTGGAGACAGCTGTAGCCTAAGGCTTTTCTAGGCAGCCAGCCTATCACTCCCCTCCCCCACTGCTCCAGGTCCTTTGATGCCGCATTCCTTTGGAGACTTTTTTCCTCTGAGCTGCCCTAATGGATGTTTTCAATTGATTTAATGGTGAAAAGAGAGGGCTGTATGATTGGCTGGGAGGCAGGTGCAGGGCTATGAAGCTCTGGCAGTCTGCAGTACCTCAGCAGAGGTCTTGGCTCCAGAACCTGTTGTCTGACCCAGGAGGCTCAGTCCCATCTTTGGGCTGGCCAGGGACAGGACACCCTGGTCATAACTCAGAGTATTTTGAAGGAGCCTATACCCAAGGTGCAGTTTTAGCCCTAAGAGCTCATGTAGTGGCTTGGTGCCTGTAGCTCAAGCAGTTAGAGCGCCAGCCACATAGACCAGAGCTGGTGGGTTCAAATCCAGCCTGGGCCTGCCAAACAACAATGACAACTACAACCAAAAAATAGCCAGGCGTTGTGGCAGGCGCCTGTGGTCCCAGCTACTTGGGAGGCTGAGGCAAGAGAATCACTTAAGTCCAGGAGTTGGAGGTTGCTGTGAGCTGTGATGCCACAGCACTATATCCAGGGTGACAGCTTGAGGCTCTGTCTTAAAAAAAAAAAAAAAAAAGAGCTCATGTAGTGAGAATAAGATGGGTCAGTCAGGCTGGGGCCTTCATGACACAGCTGGTCTAGTTGGTTTAGGTCCTGCGTGACTTGTCCTCATGTCTTTCTTGTCCTCTTGTGTTTCGTAAATTCACCTTTAACCTAAAAGTATATGTCTTGAGCAGTTTAAGGTGATTTATTTAGGAAATTAACCTTTTTTTTTTTTTGAGACAGAGTCTCACGTTGTCACCCTTGGTAGAGTGCTATGGCGTCTTAGCTCACAGCAACCTCAAACTCTTGAATTCAAGTGATCCTCTTGCCTCAGCCTCCCAAGTAGCTGAGACTACAGATGCCTGCCACAATGCCGGGCTATATTTTAGAGATGGGGTCTCGTTCTTGTTCAAGCTGGTATTGAACTCTTGAACTCAGCCAATCTACCCACCTTGGCCTACCAAGTGCTGGGATTATAGGCGTGAGCCACCATGCCTGGCCAGGAAATTAACTTTTAAACTGGAAATGTTTGGGGTGATAGGTTATGCTGGTTATTGTTATTTAAGGTAAATAATTTAAGGTTATTGTTATTTAAGGCAAGGGTTAATATGGTTTTTGCCTTGAACTTGTGATTCAATCACATAAAACTGTGATTTTGGAAATGGAAGAGCAGAACATATTTGAAAGACTTCTTTTGCTGTTCTCCAGAACTGCTGGTCTTCTGACAATAAAGTTGGACCTCATCCCCCTCTCTGCATTTGGCTGACAGTGACAGGCAACCAGACCCTCTTCATCTGGTAACAACCTCAAGGATGTTAATCAATACCCTACTCACACAAAAAAGCTCCAATGGGCTGAGTATGTACTATCTGCCATGCACTGTGCTAATGGTTTACATTTATGATCGCATTTAATTCTTGCAGGAACCTATAAATGGGTATTAATACCATTATCTCTATTTTTCTTATGCAGAAACTGAAGTACAGAAAATTAGCAGGGTCGGGACTGCCTCCTTCTTAGGGAATACAACTCTGATTTGCACAGTAAAAAGTAAATGTGATTTTTTTTTTAGGTTAGTTGAGTGAAGCAGTGGGGGTAGAGAAGGAATGAAGGAATCTGTAACTGTGATCAATCAGCTGTAAACACCACTGCACTCAGACCAGCCAGTAAATGTGATTTTTAAATGGAGACCAGAGCTGGTAACCTACAGTTGTATGCTGGAGCCTGCTTATACTATCTCTCAAGAACCAATTGTAAGAGTTCCAAGATTTTTGTGAACCAGTTATTAAATACACCCTTTATTGAAAATTAAATTACAATTTTACAAGTAATACTCAAAACTTACCACTTCCTACTTATTTTACTACATCATACCCATGCTTTCA
This sequence comes from Loris lydekkerianus, assembly GCA_963574355.1. Taxonomy (NCBI): domain Eukaryota; kingdom Metazoa; phylum Chordata; class Mammalia; order Primates; family Lorisidae; genus Loris; species Loris lydekkerianus. Next base: position 28,195 of record CAUYPK010126009.1, read on the forward strand.
AGTTTCTTTTTTCTTTTTTTCTTTTCTTTCTTTCTTTTTTTTTTTTGAGACAGAGCCTCAAGCTGTCGCCCTGGGTAGAGTGCTATGGCATCACAGCTCACAGCAACCTCCAACTCCTGGGCTCAAGCCATTCTCTTGCCTCAGCCTCCCAAGTAGCTGGGACTACAGGCGCCCACCATAACGCCCGGCTATTTTTTGGTTGCAGCCGTCATTGTTGTTTGGCGGGCCCTGGCTGGATTTAAACCTGCCAGCTTAGGTGTATGTGGCTAGTGCCTTAGCCGCTTGAGCTACAGGCGCCGAGCCTTCAAGTTTATTTTCATCTATTATATGTGTATGGTGAAAATACTATGTACTGTCGTGATCCTTAGTATCTCTTCCTGCATCCACATTCAGCAACATCACATCGATAGCTTGAAATCACACACGGTCACCACTGAAATTAGCAAACACTATAAATCAGCTCCCACCTCCAGAACAAATTGCTAAACACAACTGAAATGTGAAACTTCTACAAATGGGAAACTGAAAGCTTCCGGCTCATGTCTGCAGGACCCAACGTATAGGAATAGCAGAGGAGATGAACCCAGCACTGGTGGCCCAGAGTTAGCTAAGCTCACCTACAAAGCCAGTAGGATGAGTGAGTCTCCCCAGGAGGCAGCCAGATCCCAAGAAACTCTACATTTGACAGGCAAGGTGGGTCCACAGACCCAGTGAGAAACATTTAATCCCCAAAAGTGTGTTAGTTCCATCTACCTCCACTAAGATGCACCATATATAAGATTTATTTCTTTCTTTGTTTTCTCTCTCTCTCTCTTTCTTTCCGTCAACACAGTTGGGCTCCCAGTTACTAAGGAAAATGAAGAGGCAGGAGCTGAAAGGAAGCCAACCTGGAAGAAGCCACTGGTCCCGAGTCCCTTGTGAATGCCTGGCCTCTAGTGGTGGCAGTAAGAATGTAGACCTTTGCCGTCCAGCCCTACTGCAAGATCCTCAAACCTTCTCCCTCCAAAGAGCAAAGCCACAGCGTTTCTTAACGCAGAGCACAGGACAGCAAGGACAATCCTGTGGATAAACAAGTCAACTATGGAAAGAAGCACCTGCTTCAGACCACAGGGTCTCAACCCTCCCCTCAGAACTTGTGCCCCCTTTGGATAACAACAATTTTATGATACCTCCCCCACTACCATGAAATGAAAATCATAAATAATCTTCCTACTCACAATTTGCAATAAATAAATATGCCATATGCATAGTTAACCAAAAGACATGCACAAGAATGTTCATAGCACTGTTATTCATGATAGCCTGAAACTGGAAGGAATGCAAATGTCCACACACAGGACAGTGGATAAGTCGGTTGTGATACGTCCACATGACAAGAATGAACAAACTTTTGAATCATACGACAACATGAATGAATCTGAGAGATATAATTTTGGCTGAATGAAGCCAGGTTTAAAGAATATGTGCACTGTATGATTCCATTATATCAAGTTCAAAGGTAGGCAAACGTAACCTAAGGTATTAGAAGTAAGGATAGTAGTTACCTTTAGAAGGAGTTGTAACAAAAAAGCACCATGAGTAGACTTCCAGGTTGCTAAGGATTTTCCGTTTCTTGATCTGAGTGCTGTTTACACAGATGTGTTCATTTTGCAAAAGTTAATAGAGGTATATCCCTTATATGGTTTGGTAATTTTTCTGAAGTATGTAGTTAATCAATAAAAAGCTTACTGAAAGGGGCGGTGCCTGTGGCTCAAAGAAGTAGGGCACCAGCCCCATATACCAGAGGTGGTGGATTCAAACACAGCCCTGGCCAAAAACTGCAAAAAAAAAAAAAAAAAAGAAAAAGAAAAAGAAACTTACTAAAAGTCAGGTGCAGTGGATCACACCCATCCCAATCCTGTACTTTGGGAGGCCAAAGTACAGGATTACTTGAGCTTAGGAGCTTGAGACCAACCTGACTAAGAGCGAGACACCATCTCTACTAAAATTTTTAAAAATAGCCAGGTATTATAGCAGGTGCCTGTCGTAGCAGCTACTCAGCAGGCTGAGGCACTTGAGCCCAGGAGTTTGAGGTTGCTGTGAACTAGGCTGATGCTGCCACGGAACTCTAGCCTGGGCAACAGAGGGAGACTCAGTCTCAAAAAAAGAAAAAAGCTCACTAAAAAACAATTCAATACAATACACAAACTGTAATATAAAGAATAAAGAAAAGGCTGCTTGCATCTTGAGTCACTGCCACCACAATTACAGATGTAGGTGTGTGGTTTTAGTGCCGCAAATGCCTTGAACAATGTTACTGTCATTTTCTGAAATAGTGAGCTCTTAGTGAAGTGCTAAAAAAAATAAAGCACATTCTTCTTGTAGCTGTATTTCTGATCATTACAACAGGTTTTTTTTTCCTATGTTAACATCCATGGGGGCATACATGAGACTTTGGTACATAGGATGGTTCTGTGCTGTGCAGGACTATCCTGTCTATTGCAGACTGACTATTCCTTCCTTGTCTGTGAAATGGAGATGATATTGGCTGCTGTGAGGATTAAATGAAGTCACTATTTCAATAAAGTGCTTAAAACAGTGGCTGGCACACAGAGAACACAAAATAACTGTTTGATATTATCTGTATCATCCTGGATCCCATGTCAACAGGATCTATGGATATGGCTAGGGTGCCCTTAGCATCATAACAACCAAAAACACTCTTGCATAGCACTCTGGGAGGCTGAAGCAGATAATATGCTTGAGGTCAGGAGTTTGAGACCAATCTGAGCAAGAGTGAGGCTCTGTAGCTACTAAAAATAGAAAAACTAGCCTGGCATAGTGGTGGGTGCCTGTAGTCCTAGCTATGTGGGAGGCTGAGGAAAAAGGGTCATTTGAGCCCCAAAATTAGAGGTCACTATAAGCAAATGCCCAGTAGGGCCAAGTAAATGGAGGTCAGGTGGGGGCGGTGGCAAATGCAGAGCTCTTGTTGGATGCAGGCCTGGTGTTTACAAAGCTTTGAATTTTTCAAGAGAAGCAGGAAATCTGGATTTTTAAAACAGAAAATCTTATCATTGTCAAATAGTTACAACTAAATAAAAAATGAAATTTCCACTCAGATCAGGAACCAGACAAGGTTGCCCATTGTCTCCACTGCTCTTTAACACTGTAATGGAAGTTTTAGCCATCGCAATTAGGGAAGAAAAGGTGATCAAGGGTATCCATAGGGTCAGAAGAGCTTAAACTTTCACTCTTCGCTGATGATATGATTGTATATCTGGAAAACACCCGGGATTCTACTACAAAACTCTTAGAAGAGATCAAGGAATACAGCAGAGTCTCAGGTTATCAAGATTCATAAATCAACAGCCTTTATATATGCCAACAATAGTCAAGATGAAAAAAATAGTTAAGGACCCCATTCTATACACAGTATTGCCAAAGAAGATGAAATATTTGGGAGTTTACCTAACAAAGAATGTGAAAGATCTCTATAAAAAAAATTATGAGACTCTAAGAAAAGAAATAGCAGAAAATGTTAACAAATGGAAAAACATACCATTCTCATGGCTGGGAAGAATCAACATTTTTAAAATGTCCATACTACCCAAAACAATATACAATTTTAATCTATAATCCTTATTAAAGCTCCACTGTCATACTTTAAAGATCTCAAAAAAATAATACTTTGTTTTATATGCAATCAGAAAAAAACCTCAAATAGCCAAGACATTACTCAGAAATAAAAACAAATAAGGAGGAATCATGCTACCAGACCTCAGACTATACTCTAAATCAGTAGTGATCAAAACAACATGGTACTGGTACAAAAACAGAGAGCAGAATGTATGGAACAGAATAGAGAACCAAGAGATAAACCCAGCTACTTGCCATTATTTGATCTTTGACAAGCCAATTAAAAACATTCAGTGGGTAAAAGATTCCCTATTTAACAAATGGTGCTGGGTGAACTGGCTGGCAACCTGTAAAAGACTGAAACTGGACCCACAGCTCTCACTATTAACTAACATAGACTCTCACTGGATGAAAGATTTAAACTTAAGACATGAAACTATAAAAATACTAGAAGAGAGTGCAGCAAAAACTCTTGAAGAAATTGGCCTAGGTCAGTATTTTATAAGGAGGGACCCCTCCAGGCAATTGAAGCAACATCAAAAATACACTATTGGGGCCTGATCAAACTAAAAAGCTTCTGTAACAGCCAGGAACACAGTAAGTAAAGCCAGCAGACAGACCTCATAATGGGAGAAGATATTTGCAGGTTATGTCTCCAACAAAGGTTTAATAACCAGAATCCACAGAGATCTCAAACATATTAGCAAGAAAAGAACAAATGGTCCTATGTTTTGGTGAACAAGGGACGTGAAAAGAAACTTCTCTAAGAAGACAGGTGCACAGCCTACAGACACATGAAAAATACTCATCATCCATAATCATCAGAGAAATTCAAATCAAAACTACTTTGAGATATCATTTAACTCCAGTAAGATTAGCCCATATCACAAAATCCCAAGACTAGAGATGCTGGCGTGGATGTGGAGAAAAGGGAACACTTCTACATTGATGATGGGAATGAAAACTAATATGTTCATTTTGAAAAGATGTTTGTAGAACACTTAGAGATCTAGAGATAGACCTGCCATTTGATCCTACCATTCCTCTACTGGGTATAGTTGCAGAAAACCAAAAATCACATTACAACAAAGATATTTGTCCTAGAATGTTTATTGCAGTCCAATTCATAATTGATACATAATGAAAGACGCCCAGTTGCATATCGACCCACAAATGTATCAATAAATTGTGGTATATGTATACCATGGAATATTATGCGGTCTTAAGGAAAGATGGAGACTTAACCTCTTACATGTTTACATGGAAGGAGCTGGAACATATTCTTCTTAGCAAAGTATCTCAAGAATGGAAGAAAAAGTCTCTAATGTAGTCAGTCTCACTATGAAACCAATTTATAGCTTCCTTATGAAAGCTATAACCCAATTATAGCCTGAAAAGAAGGGGAAAGGGGAGAGGGAGGGGAGGGGAAAGGGTAGGATGGGTGGAGGAAGAGTAATTATTGGGACCACACTTATGGTGCATCTTACAAGGATACATGTGAAATTTACTAGGTGTAGAATTTAAATGTCTTAACACAATAACTAACAAAATGCCATGAAGACTATGTTAACTAGTTTGATGAAAACATTTCAAACTATATGTAAAACCAGCACATTATACCCCGTGATTGCATTAATGTATACAACTATGATTTAATAGAAAAAAAAATGACTATGCTGTGAAGGCTATGTTAACCAGTTTGATGAAAATATTTCAAATTGTATATAAAACCAGCACATTGTACCCCATGATTGCATTCATGTACACAGTTATGATTTATTACTAATAAAAAAAGAATTTTTTCATGAATATTCACCTACAGATAAAATAACCACTGGCTAGCAACCAAGAGAAAATGTGCTATTCATAAACCAAATATAATTCCCATACAGGCAAACAAACACAAAAACATAAATTGCCAATAAACAGATGGTTGATTTGTACTTTTTTATTCTCAATATCTTCAAGTATACAGAGTTTAATATTGTCATATAAAATTACAACATATAAAGTGTTCTGGCTCTGCACCTGTAGTACAGTGAGTAGGATGCCGGCCATGTACACAAAAACTGGTGGGTTTGAGCCTGGCCAGGGCCTGCTAAAGAACAATGACAACTGCAACAAAAATAAATAAATAAATAGCTGGGCATTGCAGTGGGTTGCTGTAGTTCCAGCTTCGTGGAAGGCTGAGGCAAGAGAATCACTTAAGCCCAAGAGTTTGAGGTTGCTGTGAACTGTGATGCTATGGCACTTTACTGAGGGTGACATAGTGAGAGTATGTCTCAAAAAATAATTCAAGTGTTCTAAAGTACACATACATAGGAAACACACATTTCATATTGTTAGTATTTTTATTTCAACACAGAAAGAAATATTTTATAAAATTATGTAATGAATGCTTTGTAAATAATAATACATTTAGGTGTTCAGAAAGAAAATATCTAAACAATTTACATGAAAGAAAATAGCAAAGTAGTCAAAGCAAGTCACTATGACAATCCATAAAAGCAACATGAAGGCAGTAAAAGAAGAAATGAGAGAACATACCTAGAAAAAAGATGATGGTGACTTAATTACATTAAATATGAATGAGTTAAATTCCCCAATATAAAAAGATAATATGGCTGCATAGAATTAGAATGAGTTTTCTTCAACAATATTAGGTCTACAGAAAACTCCTTATAGCTTTAAGGACTTAAATAGGCTAAGAGTAAAAATTAAAAAAAAAATTTATATCACATGCAAAAAGTAACTAAAAGTGAGTACACTAGCTATAATATTACACAAAATACACATAAGGTCAAAATAGCAAGGACAAAAAGGTTGAAGTCATATAATGATAAAATGGGCCCATCTACCCAGGAGCTACAATATCTACATATACTAAAAAACACAGAATATATATATTTTATATATTGAAAATTATATAGGTTGTATATAGAATTATATATTACATGCCAATACACGTTGAAAACAGAATGTAAATGGTCAGTGAACTTTTTTTTTTTTTTTTAATTGAGAGAGAGTCTCACTATGTTACACTTGGTAGAGTGCTCTGGTGTCACAGCTCAGAATAACCTCAAACTCTTTGGCTTAAGCGATTCTTTTGTCCAGCCTCCCAAGTAGCTGTGAATACAGGCACCCACCACAATGCCTGGTTATTTTTTGTTGAAGTGGTCATTGCTGTTTAGCTGACCCGGGTCAGGTTCAAACCTGCCAGCCGTAGTGTATGCGGCTGGCACTACAACCACGGTGGTATGAGAGCCGAGCTGGCTAATGAACTCTTGAAAAACAATTAAGAAATACATAGAAAGACTTGAAAGTTGCATTTTTTTGTATATAGGATTCTACCTTTTAAAACTGGTACGTTGGGCAGAGTAACAGCTTCCCTGAAACTGGGCCCAGTGAGTCTGGGGAGACAAGACTCCAGGCATCTTTGGCTGGTGGGATCTGCCTATAATCATCCCTTTGAGGGTACAGGGAGCCAGCAAGGGACTTCTGGACCCCAAGAGGAGGACAAAAACAGTGGAAATCTGGCAAGTGATTGCGTGTGTTCGATCGACCTAATCACACCGGCAACCGTGAAGTCTGAGAAGGACAGATGAAGAGGCTGAGGATTTTTCCCCTTTAGTCACAGGGGCTTGACCAAGTCGACTGGCTGGGAGGGGATCAGGTTGGAAGAATTCTAGGTGAGCCTGAAGGTCACCAGAAGTCTCCAGTCTGGATGAGGACAGAGACCATGACTTACCAGAGAACGCTTCACCATTCTTTGAAGAAAGAGAACAAGCAGCTACAGAGGGACTTCAATGACGGTCATTTACATTATGGCGACGTTAACTCTTCCGGATCTTTCTTGTTCCAGTGTATGTTCAGTCATACTCAACACATCCTTTATTGTCCTAAATACCACCTCCAGCATTGCTGCAGAGAGCAATGAGGTTGGGAGGGACCAGCCTCCACCTCACTGCTGCAGACGTGAGTGGCCAAGCGGGGTAGCAGCCCTGATCTTTTTGGTGTCAGACTCTTTTGAGGACTGGACATTATGCAGTCCTTGTACCACCCAGAGATGTCCATTCTGCAGGTCTGGGGTCTGCGTGAGTGGCATGGTCTACAAGCATCACAGGTGGTCTGGGCTTGTGGTTCTCAAACCCATCTCTGAGAAGGAGTGGTGGGCAGGCTGCTGCCTCGGTGAGGCGAATTGCCCTCCACGTGCTACCAGACGCTCTACAGCTAAGCGTACCTGTGAATACGCCTATTGGAATCTTTCTTCCTGAGATATACAGCAATGATGTGTGTGTCTGATTACGTTTCCCTGCAGGAACAGAGGCATCACCGGGTTCCAACTTCCTGCTGGTTTGATTCTTAATCTTGAAATGAAGCTCAATTTGAATGTTAAGACATATATATTTGCCATACATTGTTTTCCAACAGTTGAATTCTCCCCGAAAATTGTTCTCTTTTAGTCGAAGTCTGAAAAAGTCCTTTAAAAGCACTGTTGTCAGGCTTAGCTTGTTCCTTCTTTGGAATTCTCCAGGGATGAAAATGTGAGCTGGATTCAGTTATGACATGTTATGGGAGAGTCATTTCAGGAATGTGGGAACATGGTTTTGACATTTTAAGCACATTTGAAATCAAGGCAGGATAACGACTTTTATTATTTGTGTCTCCTTCCGCCCTTCTGTCCTCCGCCCCTCACCAGCTGTTAAACGTTTGAGAAAATGGTAAATGAACACGGTTATAAAAAAAAAATAACTGGTATGCTTTTGGTAGATATGTAAATAACAGTGAAAAAGGAGAAAGAGGTAAAAACAAAGGGGAAAAGCAAGGAGGAGAGGAGGGAGGAGGAGAAGGAGAATGAGAAGGAAAATAAGTAGAGGAAGAGAAAGAGGAAGAAGAAAAAGGAGAAAGAGGAGGAGAAAAAAATACACGTATGTATATATGAGAAATCTTATGATCATCTTGTGTTTTTAATATAATCCCACCCAAGAAGGTCTCTGAAATAAAACAAACCAGGGAATGCATATATATTAAAAGGGTAAAGAACCAAGGAAAGAAGAGACACCCCTAGGGTCTGTTTTCCTTCTGTTTTCTGATGCTACGATTGAGGTATCCTGGGAATCTTCTGCAGTAAGCTTTTTCTCTGCAGTTTTTCCAAAGTTCCATTTAATATAGAATAATCTATGCTAAATACCTAGACTTCTCTCAATTTTCTATTTCACTTGGGCTATGGCTAACAAGAAGGCAGACATTGTTTACATTTTATTTATTATTATTATTATTTTTTTAGACAGAGTCTCAAGCTTTTGCCCTAGGTAGAGTGCCATGGCATCACAGCTCACAGAAACCTCAAACTCTTGGGCCTAAGCAACTCTCTTGCCTTAGCCTCCCAAGTAGCTAGGACTACAGAGGCCCACCACAAAGCCTGGCTATTTTTTGATTGTAGTTGTCATTGTTGTTTGGCAGACCCGGGCTGGATTCAAATCCCCCAGCTCCAGTATGTTTGGCTGGCAGCCTAGCCACTGAGCTACAGGTGCCGAGCTGACATTATTCTTATTTTAAAATGAAGAAGTGAAGATCCTGCTAAGTTTTCCAAGGTTTTTCATACTGTCATGTAATATCCACCTTCTAACTCCGTGTACTTCTTCAGGGTTTCCCATATATGATCAATATATACATTCACTTGGGCTTCATTGCTATTCTACCAACCATATGCACTTTCAAGATACTCCCATACACCTGCACAAAATCATCCTCCCAGTGTAGAATGAGTCCCTGAGTGAGGTACTCTGACATATTCTTTGCTCTCTGTGTTCTTCCATTTAGCTCCTCCATCTATGCTTGAAGAAGGCTGTAGACATGGAGTAAATGAAAGACACTGGTAATGTCTGGTAATGGCTTCAACCCTTCAGCTGTGTGTCCCTTACCATTGTTTCTTCAGTCAGTCTTTATAGGGCCCTGGAGTCAGAAGATGCCAGGACATCTTTGGTTACATATTCTGTTTCTTTCCATTATTTGAGCCCACCTTGTGTGGGACAGGGTCCCTCAAACACTCGAGTGGGTATCTCCTGATCTTAACCTTACCATTATTTCACATTTTTTTCTGAGTTGTAAGAGGATAGGTCAGTGAATATTCATCAATCACTGGCAGTTTCTAAAGATTCATGGGCGGGTTGTATTTTAAATTTGATTTTATTATTATTATTTTGCAAGACATAGGCAAGTGGCTAAATAGGTGACTGGAAACTCACAATGAATACTTTTACCCACAATACATTTTTAATGAAAATACAAGAAAAAATTATCGAAAGGTGTCAGAGTGATGATAATGATTCAGATGAATTTAACTGCTGATACTGTGGATGCTGAATAAATTCTACAGAACACAGTGGAACTCCCAGGATGGCTGAAGTGAGGTAGAGGGGAAGTGTCCTCTCCAGCTGGCTTTTTTTCCTGCCTTTAGAATCAGCAGTCACTGTGGTCAGCAGTGATTCTAATCAAGTCAAACCAACACCATTTGATCAAATCAACTCAGTTACTTTCTGGATGAGTAAAGACATTTTGTTTTAAATTTTTTGCTGTATCTTTATTTTACTACACAGTGCATATACAATATGATTTAATTGTTAGGCCTAGTGGAATAAGGTGGGCTAGTAGGCTAAGGTAGAAGAGTGTCAGGCCTAGGCTAAAGTAGAAATAATACCAGTTAACTCCTGGAAAATTTCCAGACTACATGCTTTCAAACATGAAGTAAGTCTAGTTCACTCCCAAGGTAGATGAGAAAGTACTAATTGATTTCTTGCCTCTAGTTCACTCCCAATTTCTTGCTTGGCTAACTCCCTGGGCAAGGACCAAGAGGGATCAACTGTCCCCAGACTCACCTTTAAACAATACCTGGTATGGAAAGTACTAAAACTAAAATGTATAGGTAACTAACTACAAAATTCTACTTCTGTACAACGCTAGCTTGCTACCCTACCTGGATGCACCTGGGCAGTCTGCACACCAACTAGGATGCAGATCAAGTCTTAAAAAACTGACCACATAAGCAGTAGGGGCTGCTTTCAGAAACCCCTCATTGGGACACTGAGACAGTTGCTAGCTGGTTCTTCAATAAAGGAATCCTTCGGAAATTCAGCTTGTCTGACTGTGTGGTCTCTGGGAAACCACTGGCCATAACATTTGGAGGCCCCAGAAAGATCCTCTAGACCCTGGGTGAGCTGGTCCTCTAACAGCCTCCAAAAGAAGGAGAGACCATGGTTCCACTGAGGGAAAGTGCCACCTGAGGTGTTCCAGAGCCCCCAGAGGACCTGAAGCCCTCAGAACCGACCCATAACCACCCTAATATAGAAAGGTGAATCTGTCTGGTCACCTCCCTAGGTAATCCATTTTATGTTTTCTGTTTCTGTTCAGGGTCCATGGACATGGAGTACTCTAAGAGGTAGTCAGACAGCACATAATTTCCTGGGCCTGGGATTTCAGATAGATCCAGAGGTCCCTCTTGTCTGAGTCCATGGTGTGGGTTCCTGGTCTGGGTCCCTCTGGTCTGGTCCCTGGTCTGGATCCCTCTGGTCTGGGTTCTTCTGGTCTAGGTCCCTCTGGTTAATCTGGTTAATTTCTCTGGTTGTCAGGTTGGTTTTTTTTTGTTGTTTTGTTTTTTGGCCCATTGTAATGTTATCAGTGTGCCTTTTTGTGCCTCTCTGTGCTTCATGGCTGCTTTTGTCCTTTTAAAATGGGTTCCTCCTCTTGTAAGGCAGATATCCCACTAGGTTGTTTATTAAGGTACTTTAAAGATGTTTTCTTTACAGATAAGAGTGATAAATATGGAATCAAGTTTTCTGGGAGACATCTCCAGACCCTCTGTGAGTTTCAATGGCCAATGTTCAGTGTGGACTGACACCCCCCGCCCCCAGGCTCCTTTGACCCCTCCCTTTGTCGTCTGGTCTGGTGGGTAGTGATGGGAAAACCGTGTCATCCAGATCAGTTCCCCTGTATTGATGTTTGGACTGAACTAGTTAATAATCCCCTAACCTGACTCTGTACTTTCTTCCTCCACCTAGGGGCTATGGTCCTTGTAACAAAGCCAAGTCTGAGGAGCTACCCTGTTCTTCCAGCCCCAGAGGGAGCAGAGGACCCCTTACTGGGATCTCCACTCTACCACCCTCCCTCCCAGGTCCCTCAGCCCTGCCTACAATTTCTCCCTCTCCCCCACATGCAAGCAGGCTCCCTTATAGTTGGAGGACACCCTCTCCTGACTCCACCACATCTCCACCTGAAATTCTTCAGTTGGGAGACTCCAGGAGGAAGGGGAGTTGTTTATGTTCCCTTTACCATACGTGACCTATATAACTAGAGACAATAAAACCCTGAGAGAAACCTCAGGCTCTTATTTCCCTTCTAGAATCTGTCCTTTTCGCCCATCATACCTCTTGAGATGATTGCCAGCAACTGTTGCAGACTCTTTTCACTTCAGAAGACACGGAGCACATCCTCACCTAGGCCTGTAAGGATATCCTGGGCCCCTGGAGGGATGCACTCCCTGACCAACAGGAATGACTTGCACATATTTTCCCTTTTAACGACCCTGACTGGGATCCAAATACTGACTAAGGTAAGGAATTCCTGTTACCTATCTCCAGGCTCTTTTAAGTGACCTTCAAAGAGCAGCCCGGGAACCTACAAACTTAACTGCTTGAGGCATATCTGACTTACACTCCAATAGATCCCAAGGTGCGCACAAATAGACAAACTGGCTTTTGTCATGCAGTTGACCCCAGATATTAGGAAAAAGCTTCAAAAAATAGAAAGTTTTGAGGGAAAGAATAGAGAGAAACTCATAAGCACAGCACAGAGAGTTTTCAATAACCAGGAAGCCCGAGATGAAAAAAGTGGCCAGAAAATTAAGAAGAGTGACTGCTGGCACCTTAGGATTGAATCTCCAGGCCCGGGATTCCTAGGGCAGGAGAAAGACTGCCCAAAAACCACCTTTAGAAAAAAATCAATGGGCCTACTGTGAGGAGCAAGGGCATTGGAAAAATGAATAGGCCAAGAGGAGGGAGCAAAGGACAAAACCTATCCTGTCTCTAGCTGAAGAGTGAAGAGGCCATGGGTCCTTACCTCCCAGGAGCCTATAGTAACTCTTAAAATTGGGGACACTCCTGTGAACTTCCTTGTCCACACGGGGGCAGCTCACTCAGTTCTGACTAAACCGCTTGGACTTCTGTGGGCATCAGCCACTCAAGTGCAGGGGGCCACAGGTCAAACAGCCACATACCCATGGACCCCTGCTCACACAGAAGACGTAGGCAATGGGATGGTCACCCACTTCTTCCTGGTAATTCCTGTCTACCACTACCCTCTCCTGAACATAACCTTTTAAAAAATTGAAAGCTACCATCTCTTTTGAAAGTACGCCTGGACGAAAATGGCCAGCCCACCTGATAACATACCTCTTCTCCTCCAGCCTCCACGAGTATCTCCTCAAGCCTCCAGACCCTCTGGTGGGCCCCCAAGATTATCTGCTGGATTTACAAATCTGGATTCAAGGGGTATGGGCTGAAACCAACCTGCCTAGAGTAGCTTCCCACCACCCCACTGTGATGTTCCAGTTAAGAAAATATGTCCTCCCCATAAGGGCAAAACAATACCCCATGAAGCCAGAGACCAAGAGGGGAATAACCATACACATTTGACAACTTAAAAAAACAGGCATCTTAATACCTTACCAGTCAGCCTGGAATACACCCCTCCTTCCTGTCCAGAAACCAGGCACCCAAGATTACTGCCCAGTTCAAAACCTGAGGGAGGTTAACAAATGAGTAGAAACCATTCATCCCACCATTTGTCCCCAATGCATACACCCTCCTAATCCTTATTCCCCCAACCACTGCATATATGCAGTACTGGACATAAAGCATACTTTCTTCAATATTCCTTTAACTCATGTAAGTCAGGCAATTTTTACCTTTGAATGGATAAACCCTAACAATGGGTTTTTTAGACAATTGACGTGAATACACCTGCCACAGAAGTTTAAGAGTTCTCCAATCTTGTTCAATGAGACGTTAAGCCAGAACCTCCAACAGTTCAGACTGCAGCACCCAGCTATAACTCGTTTACAGTATGTAGATGACCCACTCATAGCAGCCCCCCTACTGCTAAGTGTAGAGAGGCCACAGAAAATCTCTTGAGCACCTTACAAGAACTGAGGTATCCAATATCAGCTAAGAAGACTCAGTTGGGTGCCACTCAAACCACATATCTGGGGTATGTACTTAAATAAGAAAGTCGAGCCCTCTCAGCCCAGCAAGTGGCAGCTGTCCTCCAGATCCTGACCACCACAACCAAAAAACAGGTATGGGAATTTTTGGGAACCATTGGGTATTACAGACTGTAGATTCTAGGTTTCGAAGAGATAACAAAACCCCTTTATGCAGCCATGGCTGGGGAAACTCCCCCTTGCAATGAACTGAAATGGAGCAAAAAGCATATGAAACTTAAAACACACTCAAGTGTCAACTCCTATACTAACTCTCCCTGACATCGAGCCTTTCCATCTCTTTATAGCAAAGAAACAAAAGATTACCAAAGGTATTTTGATCCAGAACCTAGACCCCTGGAAAAGGCCAGTGGCCTACTTGTCAAAACAGTTAGCCCTGGTAGCCACGGGGTAGCCCTCATACCTCAGGGACATAGCATCCACTGCCTCCCTAATAAAGGAGGCAGATAAGTTAACACTGGGCCAGAACTTATTAATAATGACTCCCCATACGGGTAAACCTTTCCTGAGGGGAACCCCAGACAAGTGACTGTCAAATGCTCATCTAACCAAATACCAGGCTTTACTAGTAAACCTCCTCTTCATGAAGGAGGGGGGACTATGCATAACCTTTGGGAAAAAAATGCTGTTTTTATACACACCAGTCTGGAGTCATTAGAAAAACTATCTCTGGTTCCTAAACATTTAAAAAACAAATATTAGCACTGGAAAGAGAATAAAAACTGATATCAATCTCTGTTCTCCTGGTCACCATGACTCACAACCCTAGTCACAACTGCAGTGGGACTACTCATCCTTCTTATCATCCTCCTGGCAGTAGGATCCTGTATCTTAAGTCAAACTAATGCGTATGTCAAAAAGCGAAAAAATGTTGTCAAACTGATGATAATTAAAAACCAATATGAACTATACCTACCACTAATTCAATGGTTTCACCAGTCTCTAAAAAAAAAAAACAGTGGTGAGTGTTAGGACTAGTGACCTAGGCTGAGGTAGAAAAAGTATCAGTTAACTCCTGGAAAATTTCCAGACTACAAGCTTTCAAAAATGAAGTAAGTCTAGTTTACTCCCAAGATAGGTGAGAAAGTACTAATGGATTTCTTGTCTGTATTCACTCTCAATTTCTTGCTTGGCTAAGTCCCTGGTAAAGGACTGGGGGGTACCAACTGTCCACAAGTTCACCTTGAAACAATACCTGGTGGGGAAAGTACTGAAAATAAAATGTATAGCTAACTAACCACAAAATTCTTCTTCTGTACAATGATTGCTTGCTACCCTACCCAATGCACCTGGGTGGTCTGCACACCAACCAGGATGCAGATCAAGCCTTAAAAATCTGACCACTTAAGCACTTGGGGCATTTCTGTGTGCAAGGACAAAGTGTATGTGCAGTGCCAGCCACATACACTGAGGCTGGTGGGTTTGAACCCTACCCTGGTCAGCTAAACAACAATGACAACTGCAAAAAAAAAAAAAAAAAAAAAAAAAATAGCCATTCATTGTGGCAGGCACCTATAGTCCAAGCTACTTGGGAGGCTGAGGCAAGAGAATCACTTAAGCCCAGGAGTTTGAGATTGTTGTGAGCTGTGATGCCACAGCACTCTACTGAGGGTGAGAGAATTTTTGAGACTCTGTCTCAAAAAAAAAGTAAGATTAGAAGACTCCTTTGTCATAAAGCCCAGAGCTCATATTCTATCTCTGTGGGATATTTGTGGGTTATTTTCTCAACAAAATCTCTTCAGTTGTATCAAAGTAAAGAGGAAAAATTCTCATCCAGGGGATCAGTGCTGCATTTCTGAAAGCTCCTTGTTATCTATAAGCCATTTTCAATTTGCAATCTCAGAATGAAAGACTACTAAAGACACACAGACTCAGGATCCCTGACTCTTACCCTCCTTTCAACCTCCATATGAAGAGTCCAAGGCCTCACCTTCCTTTGGATGTGGTTCTTCCTGGAATAATAATTGTCTTATTGCTTCCTTCATATGATCAATTGTGTTTATCTGGGTCTTTTTCTGTAAAGCAGGTCTGGTTTTATGGCTTTATTTTGTAGAGACAGTCTTCTCATACTTTTTCAGATGATCAGATTCACAATTTTGGACACACACACACAAAAAAAAATGACAGGACTAATGGAGGTCTTAGTATAAGAATTTGAACAATGTAATCAGAAAGTTGAACTGTTAGTTTTCTTGAGGGCTATGATGACTGACATATTTTATAATCAAGTGACATGGTTTATATTTTTGGATGTTTCATGACAGTCATGCCATTCTTCACAATTAAAAACATGTGAGAGTTTCATTGTTCATTTGTCTCTGTATAGTATAAGCAGAAAATTGAATATATATTGCTATCCCCTTTCTTTGATTCAGAAAATATTGGAGATCTTCACTCTTCTAGTCTCAGTATGGAGGACTGCAATCCACTAAACTGATAGCACTTTCTAGGGAGACATGTTGTTGTTTTTTTTCTCTCTTTTGAGAAGTCATCTTGTTATTGTCATTTACTTTAGATTTTCTTTGCATAAAATTGCAGAAAAGGTATATTAAATGCTTATTGATAATATGTATTTAAACTATATTTTTTATTTTTTTGAGACAGAGTCTCACTTTGTCACCATCCATAGAGGGACATGACAACACCGCAAAGAGCAACCTCAAACTCTTGGGCTTAA
The DNA here is from genome assembly GCA_963574355.1 of Loris lydekkerianus. NCBI lineage: Eukaryota > Metazoa > Chordata > Mammalia > Primates > Lorisidae > Loris > Loris lydekkerianus. The sequence continues at coordinate 44,763 of CAUYPK010126009.1, forward strand.
GTGATTCCCTTGACTCAGCCTCCCATGTAGCTGGGGTAACAGGCACCCACCACAATGCCCAGCTACTTTTGGGTTGTACTTGTCACTGTTCTTTGGCAGGCCTGGGCTGGGTTCAAAACCACCAGCTCCAGTGTAGGTGGCTGGCACCCTAGCCACTGAGCTATATAGACCCCAATCCTCCACTATGCTTTTAATATTCGTCACTAACAAAAAGAAAAAAAAAATTCTCTACCTGGTTAATATTATTTGCCTAATTTTCAACTTCAGTTTATTTTGATGGATCTTTTTTTTATTATATGATGTTAAATCTAATATACGTATTGCCCTTTGTGTGACATTTGTATTCATTTTTGTTTTTAGATAGACTCTCACTCTGTTACCGTGGCTAGAGTGCCATGGCATCATAGCTCAACCTCAAATAGTTGACGAAGAGCAATCCTCTTTCCTCAGCCTCCTGAGGAGCTGGGACTACAGGTTTGCACCACCACTGCATGTGTGAATCACAGGTCAGATTTGTCTTTAATTTTTCATCCCAACCTTCAACTTTCCAAACCCACAGCCCTCATTGCAGTTGTAAGATAGCATTTTATTATTCCAGTAAATGAAAACAATTTAATGATGATGAACTAGAAATCAATTTAAAACCAGAACATGTCTTCAAAGACAAATGCCTACATGTGCACTAAAATCTTTAGTTTACATGTTTCAGTTGTGTTGGAATTATTGACCTATAATAGACACTAGTCCTGAAAATTTATGAAATAGGCCTCAGAACTGATCTCAGACTGATATAAATAAATGTCAGTTAACCATAGCTAGGAAAACAGTAAATAAAAGAACAATGGAGATTGATATAATTTATTCTTTAAAAAGTGTATATTTATAAACTTATAAGAAGTATCCAGAAGAATAAACACTGTTAACAGTTTTTTCTATGAATCACTGGAGGAAAGTAAAGATTTTCTCCTCATGTACATTGATATAACTTGACATTTTTATTGTATCAGGACTCTGCTACATACTTCATTCCTGAATATCACTATGGTCACATTCAAAGTACTTCACTTAGAAAGTACATTGTATGTGATTCATACAAAGTACTTCAGTACTATGTACTGAAGCCAGTGCCTAATCTACTCTTCAATGCAATTTTGTAAGTCTTTAGTTTTCTCTGAATGTCCATCATGGCTGCTGTTGTCTTACGTTTGACATTCAGAATGTCAGTAAAATATTAAAAAAAAAAAATTTCCTGTTCAGCCAGTGCCACCAGTTCAGTAGTAGGGCACCGCCACATACAACAAGGCTGGCAAGTTCGAACCTGGCCTGGGCCACCTAAAACAATGACAACAACAAAAACAACAACAAAAACAACCAATAGCAGGGCATTGTGGCTTGTACCTTTAGTCCCAGTTACCTGGGAAGCTGAGGCAACAGAATCACTTGAGTATGAGTTTTCTGTGAGCTGTGATCCCAGGCACTGTACCCAGGGCAACCAGCTTGACAGTCTGTCTAAAAAAAAAAAAAAAAAAAATGTCTGGCTCATTCTTGTAATACCAGGACTCTGGGAGGCTGAGGCAGGTGGATTGCCTGAGTTCCTGGGTTCAAGACCACCCTGAGCAATAGCAAGATCCTGTCTTGAAAAATACCCAGGCATTGATGTGGGAGCCAGTAGTCCCAGATACTTGGGAGGCTGAGGCAAGAGAATCGCTAGAGAACCCCAAGAGATTGAGGTTGCTGTGAGCTGTGAGGCCACAGAACTCTACTGAGGGTGACATAGTAAGACATTTTCTCACAAAAAAAAGAAGAAACTTCCAAAAGTTTGTTCATTGCTCTGAGTCGAGCTCTGACATTCTCGCAAGAACACACAAAAACACCCAAGAACAAAAATCAACATCTTGCAGCAAGACACCAGTACATGTCAATGAGAACACAACTGCGACACACTGACATACCAAAATTATGGAACCTTGCTGAGTGGTTTCTACAGTGTTGCCACTGTAAGCACACAGTGACAAGTTCACAAACATGATTCTCAGATCTCAAATAAATTTCTTTATAATTAGAAAAAGATTAAAAATTAAGAAAATCACATTTCAAAGACACTCCCTTGCCAACATGACGGCACCAAGTTGGGGCCAGTTCATCCACTGTGTGTTTATTGTAAGGCTGGGGCTGTGCCTTATCCAGGTAGTATTTAGTTGTACAATGTTTAGGAATCTATTTGGAGAGGATTATTCCAGTGTGCCAAATAATCAATATGGACAAGGGAAAATAATTAAAGACTAAAGTTTTGGAGCCACCTGCTCCTAGAGATGTCAGCAATTTAAGCAGAATCAGAAATCAAGGTGGATCCCATTATCTCCATTCCCTTCTTCAGACACTTCATTTCATACCTGAATTCAGAGAATCTTTATTTTCTCTTGGTCCAGAAGAGCTTGGCTTGTTCAAAGATAAGGATAATTGTGATGCAAAGGTTTAAGTCATACCTTTACAGTGACAGTACTTACTTGCTCAACTTCTGGTCCTGGACCAGGAAACTGCATCTACACACTTCACTGATGGCTGCAGGGAGACCAGCAGTGATATGAGACAATATGATGTGCAGGAACTGAATTGAATTCTCTTCAGTGCTCTAGAAACATCTAGTTGGAACCTCTGGCTATGACCTCATCAATTGTCTATAGCATGGGACCATCATTAAACAGATTGTAAATAATGGAAGAATGGCAGTGAGAAGTAGGTGAATGTGCCAGAGTATTCTGGACATAATTTATATCATAAATTACAACTCCTGTAATTGAAACTGTGTGCTATACCACATGAGATTAAAGTGTTTATTACTAGAAATATTTTATTGCATTTTTTCTCTTACTGTACACCTAAGTCATGAAATGTATATTCTGGAGTTCTCCTTGTGAACTGAAGGAAGCAAACATCTTGAGCCTTAATCTTTGATTCAGTAGTTGGAAAATGGATTTGGAGAATTTTACAAATAGAAGACTGCAGACTCAGGAGAGAAGCCAATATCTTCATAGTTGGAATATTGTCATGCAGGTTAATTAGGGAACTAATAAAAATAAAGAATATTGAGAAATCTTAAAATTGACACAGATATATAATTAAATTTTAGATTTAGTTTATTACATTCACTTAGAAAGGTCATTTATATGTGTATGCTTAGATATATTCATTATATCTAAAACATATGTATTATACACAAAGTTATTATAAACCTATTTTAATTAGTATCACCTTCAGTTTTTTTGTAATGATACAGACTACCCATTTAATCTAACTAGAAATCAGAAATCAGACTTAGGTATTAGAAATTTGCTCATGTTAATATAATCTGCCCTCCAAATCTTATACAGCCAGTGGTTTCATCACTAAACAGTAATCCTTTAGTAAAAAATTGTCTATTCTGAGAAGAGTTTTAAAAAGTTTAGCTTCCACGGGGACAGCCATTGGAGTTTCCAGTTGCTGTCGCAGCACTGGCTCTGCTACCCCATGGCCATGGGTCTCAACAAGAGCCACAAGGTGACCAAGAACGTGAGCAAACCGAGGCACAGCCGCAGCCTCACCAAACACACGAAGTTTGTACGAGACATGATCTGAGAAGTATGTGGCTTTGCCTGGTATGAGCTGCATACCATGGAGCTGGTCAAGGTGTCCGAGAACAAACGGTCCCTCAAGTTCATCAAGAAAAGAGTGGGGACACACATCAGTGATAAAAGGAAGCGGGAGGAGCTGAGCAACGTTCTGGCTGCCATGAGGGAAGTAGCTGCCAAGAAGGACTGAAAGGCCCTTCCCTTAAAGAAAAAAGTTTCTGTGTTTGACTGTATGAGTAAAAAATTAAATGGTACTTTCTGAACATGTTAATTGATGTTTTGGAATTATGTATTTTTACTTTTTTTTATTTTCCAAGAAAGCATTGAGGACAAAAAATACTTTTTGGTCTCA